>JACEFZ010026295.1:102500-394290 GCA_014155875.1 Cepaea nemoralis
TGTATAGACCTTCCCAAGACATTTCCTGGCACCTATATTAGACTGGACCTACATGGGAGCCCAGACCAATTTTAAAAATCCACCTGGATGCAAATTCAAATCCATGACTAGCTGATCGGCAAGCAAGCTTCTCCTCACTATGAGATCGCTGCTCCCCTGTCTCAATACGTGTTCCCAGGTCTCTGTTAGTTCTAACCTCATGTGTGGAGCGACCACTGGGACAATGGGAAGTTGCTTGGTTTAGACAGATCGCACCAAGGACATGGGGATTATTGGTGCAGTCAGTGTTCAGTCTATAGTATAGAACGAGCTTTGGAAAGTGAAAACTGGGATTACATAACAGAAAATAAGCGCAGGACTAACCAAAACAATTTACAAATGTCTTAAAATGGCGGTAGATCAACTATGTGACACTGGTAATAATGTCAGTTTGTTAACAAGTCCTGTAACACTATATAATATATGACAGCTGGGCAACAGATAGTGTAGAGTCTGATGTACTGTGCTGCAAAAGGTTCTAGAGCACTGTGTAGTACTAGTTCTGAAGAACTATGTAGTATAGGTTCTCAAACACTTAGGCTATGTGGCATTGTGCAGTTTAAGATGTTGAGTGTTGTGTAGTTCTGGAGCAATGTGCTAGCATTGGTTATGGAGCACACTGTAGTAAAAGTGAGTACTGGTTCTGAAAATACTGCAGTATATGTTCTGATGTACTGTGGAATTAAGAGTATGTAGCACTGTGTAATACAGGTTATGGGGTACTGTGTAATACAGGTTATGGGACACTGTGTAATATAGGTTATAGGATACTGTGTAATACAGGATATGGGGTACTGTATAATACAGGTTATGGGATACTATGTAATACAGGTTATGGGATACTGTATAATACAGGATATGGGGTACTGTGTAATACAGGATATGGGGTACTGTGTAATGCAGGTTATGGGGTACTGTGTAATAAAGGTTATGGGATACTGTGTAATATAGGATATGGGGTACTGTGTAATACAGGTTATGGGATACTGTGTAATACAGGATATGGGGTACTGTGTAATACAGGTTATGGCGTGCTGTATTCTATTGGCTATAGGACACTGTGTAATACAGGTTATGGGGTACTGTGTAATACAGGTTATGGGGTACTGTGTAATACAGGTTATGGGGTACTGTGTAATACAGGTTATGGGGTACTGTGTAATACAGGATATGGGGTACTGTGTAATACAGGTTATGGGATACTGTGTAATACAGGTTATGGGATACTGTGTAATACAGGTTATGGGATACTGTGTAATACAGGTTATGGGATACTGTCGTGTCCTCCTTTAAAGTGTCGTCCCTGGAGTGAGGAGATCCGACACCCACATTATAATATTATTTTTTTTTCCCCTCAATATTCTGGAGAATCCACCCGCTTCCGTCCAACACACTCCATCAGCCTATGGACACCTTTTCCTATCACTCTCACACTGTCGTACTATGCCCCCTTCTCATACTTCCCCAACGCAACATACTCAACAACTCTTGCTTCTAGAAATTAATAAAGATTAATTTATTAAAATAAAAGTGTAACGTGTATGAGACGTGTATGCGAAGAAAATGTGTGACGTGTTCTATAAAGTGTGTAGACTCTGTCTCTCAGACATCAACTCAGTCAGCTGATCACAGCAAAGATAGACCACAGCACGTTACGTCAGAACAAGTACGTCTCACCCGTTGCCGGAAACCATCTTGCCGGATACTGCTTTGCCTCTGTAGACCTCTGGTAATCCAATTTCATGAACATCCGAAATAGACACCGGTGGTATTAAGAGTTACTCATGGACCGGTTGCACTCTACACAATGTCCGTTCCTAATGTTCCTAAACAAACTGCACAAGTCTTTTGCTAGTGTGTACGCAGTTAGTTAGTTAGTTAGTTAGTCGACAGATCATCCTCGTTGCACATCGAACCATTCAGTTCATAAGTGCTAATTACTAATGTTAATTGTTACTGTACTAACACTAGGTACTATTAGCCGGTTCTCGGTTCGTTACTACTGTCTGATGCTGTGTGGTGCATCAGTATGCATCACTCTCTTTGATGAATCAATTTCCTTCTAGCGTAAGTTACGTTTCTGTATGCAACTTTATTGACTCTTGAACTGGTGTTCTTCAGAATGGGTTTTTTAATTCTTTCCCCAAACTTTGTAGAGTTTCCTTGGATCTGGTAGGGAACCTAGGATAGAAACAACACATCTGGTGATAGTACTAGTCACTGATCCCTTCGGCTGAGTGTAAGCCTATCACCTTGCTTAATGATCTTTAGCTAACTAGACTTAGTCACAGAGCAGATTAGCTACCCACCTAGAGTCGAATCAGGCTATGACAAAGAAAAAATATCAGCAAACAGAATGCGGAACCCCGCCCACCAGGGACACCTACGGGAAGATCCCAATTATCCTTCATTACTCAATTCTCAACTAGTAAAGCTTATCAACACTTCACTAATCTATTCTAGCTAACAGAGCCAAGTATCACTTCACTACTCTAGCTAGTTTCCACTAACAGTGCTAATCATCACACTATAGTTTAACAAGGCCACAGTCTATAGTAATTATAACGAATATATTATAATAAGTTATACCTTAAATGGCACTACTGCAGTCCTATAAATCATATCTACATCTGCCATATAGGCACGTGTAAAATTAAGTCACTAATTAACACACGGTAGATATTATTTCCACTGGCACTGCAGTGCCCTGCACTCTGTCTAGAGCATTATTCAAGTCCACCCTAGTTGATCTCAACTCGAGTTTATATGGCAAACTACCAAAGTTGTCCACGTGACGTTATCCTTTACTCCCCCACACAGGTGGCACAGTGGCAAATCATCCCCTGTCAAGAACTATTTTCCTGGCTTAAATCCTGTCAAAGTTGTCAGTAATTGCCTAGATTCTCAAAACAAGCCAGCTAGTTTCTGTATACTCCCAACAAAGAGTTTCGATACCAAGCTGCCAATCATCTTGATGTTCCGGAAACCAAGAATTGACAGATGCACTGTTTTCCGTACTAGGTACTTCCGTTTTACATCTGCCCCTGTGATCTCACGGCTTCCATCTGCATTCAAATGTTGACAAACTTGTCACTCTTCTGTTCCGTGGTGACAATCCCAGCAGCCATTTTCCGTCTGATGTCCGGCCGTATAGATGACAAACGGAACCATTCCATATCCTAAGCTGACAATATATGTGATTCTACTTGTTAATGAACTGCCAACTCTGTGTATCCATTCCTACTCACTCACCACCAAATGTGTTTATGGGCTGACACGATGTAACCTGTGCAGCTGTGTTTACTCTGTTAGTACGACTGTTGTGGCCCAGAAAATATACGCCACGCAAACGTCGGTATTATTATCTGGGTTAACTCAGGGCGCTCGTGACATAGGCCCCCTCTTAAGAGAGTAGTCCATCTCACTCTTCTCCACCATGAGTTAAATCCAGATGATTCATTCCTCTTCTTCAGGAGCTGGGTGTCTTGACAAGAAGTCCGCTCCAACATTTTCCTTCCCAGGAATGTACTCTACTGTGAAATTGTACGGTTGAAGTAACAACGACCACCGCATCAAACGGGCGTTGAGCTTCTGAGAAGTAGCCAGGAACATCAGGGGCTGATGATCTGACTGGACCCGAAACTTAACTCCATACAAATATGGCTGAAATTTTTGCACTGCCCATACGAGGGACAAGCACTCTCTCTCGACGGTTGAATAATTCCTCTCCGCCTGTAGAAGTTTCTTACTTGCGTATGCCACAGGTTTCAAAACCGAAGCATCGTCTTTTCCTTCCTGTAACAAAGCGGCTCCAATTCCAATCGCACTCGCATCCGTTCTCAACACAAATGGTTTGGAAAGGTCAGGGAGCTGTAATACAGGTTTGCTGACCAAGGCCTCCTTTAACTGACTATAGGCATTCTCACATTCTGGTGTCCAAATGATTTGATCCGGTAATCCCTTTTTCAAGGTTTCCGTCAACGGAGCTCCCAGTTCCGTGAAATGTGGGATAAATTTGTGGTAGAACCCACACAACGAGAGAAAAGATCGCACATCCTTCTTCGTTTTTGGCCTTGGTGCATTTCTGATTTTCTCCAGGTTCTTCTCTTCTGGAACAATGTGTCCTGGCGTGATGGTGTGGCCTAGAAATTCCAGAGTCTGGTAACCAATCATGCACTTGGTTGGACGAGCAGTAAGCCCTGCTTCCTTGAGTCTATTAAACACTCTCTCCAAGGATTGTAAGTGGTCATCCAAGCTGTCACTGGAAATCAGAATATCATCCATGAATGAGATGATGGACGGATCCTGTAACGGATCTAGTAAAGTCCTCATCATGCGTGTAAACACACTGGGTGCATTGCTGAGTCCAAAGGGCATGACCTTGAATTCGTAGTGTCCACTGGGTGTACTGAAAGCTAACAGTGGTCGAATCTCCGGTTTGACTGGTATCTGATAGTACCCCCGACTCAGATCCACCTTTGAAAAGTACCGAGCCTTATGGAGCCTAGCGAATAACTGAGTTGGATTCGGCAAAGGTTCCACCTGAAACTGTGTATGACTGTTCAGAAGTCGGTAATCTATACACAACCTGTGTTCTCCACTTGGTTTGCGTAACAAAACTACCCCCGCATTGTATGGGGATGTGGATGGTGCAATCACGTCATCCTCCAGCAGTTTTTTTATTTCCTCCTCCAGGGCCTTTTCTTTAGAGAATGGCACTGGGTAAACCTTTTGGCGAACAGGCTCCTGTGTGGTCAAAGTCATCTCGAACTCCACCAACCTCGTTCGTCCTGGTTTATCAGTCAATATCTCCTTATGAGACTTGAGAACCTGGGTTATCCTTTCCCTCTCCTGGGAGGTCAGATCAGGGTTCACTTGCACATCCCTATAGGTTTCCTGGTGTTCCAAGGGATATTCCCTGCCCTCGCTGGTTCCCACTTCTGTCTCCACTGCAACTGCCATTGCCATGAGGTGAGCTGCCTTGTCTCCGGGTCTCTCTTCGTATTTCCGCAAGAGATTGATATGGAAAATCTTCGACTTTCCCCGGATCCGGATTTGATAGTTGGTTCTGGATATCACCCTTTCCACGGGAAATGGTCCTTGCCAACCTATCTCCAGTTTGTTGTTTCCCGTTGGGAGTAGCAACAAGACTTTATCTCCTACCTCTAGAGATCTTTCTTTAGACCTACGGTTGTAGTAAGCCGCATGTCTTTTCCTGGCCTTTTTCAAGTTTTGATTTGCCAGAGTCCATCCCTTATGGAGTTTTTCTTTCAGTTCCTCCACGTATTGATAGGATGAGATCACTTCTTCTGACGTCCCCTCTTCAGTCCAACTCCTCAACATGGCTTCCAACGGTCCTTTGATTGGACGACCAAACAGCAACGTAGCGGGTGGTAGTCCTGTTGAGCCATGAGGAACTTCCCGATAGGCAAAGAGTGCTGCTGGGATATATTCATCCCACCTATCAGGTTTTTCCTGCGCTAATTTCCTGAGCATTGTCATCAACGTGCCGTTGAAACGCTCTACTTGTCCATTGGCTTGAGGGTGGTAAGGGCTGGTATGTATGTGGTTAGAGTGAAACACCCTAAATACCTCCTCCATGAGTTTTCCACAAAACTGAGATCCATTAGTCCGTCAGAATTTGATCCGGAAAGCCTAATCTGGTAAAGGCCTCCATCAGTGCGTCCGCCACTCTTTTCGAGTCAATCGTGGTCAACGGTATAGGCCTTCACCCCACATTGTACAGCAATCCACCATTGTGAGTATATACATGTTCCTCTTCCTAGTCCTGGGAAGTGGACCCACGATATCGATGGCTACCCTCTCGAAAGGAGAGTTCATGATGGGCATCTCACCCAACATCACCGGTGCTGTCCAGTGTTTCGGTGCCACCCTCTGGCACTCAGGGCATGACTTCACATACCGACGCACATCATCTGTCATTCCCGGCCAATAGTAGTGGCAGGAAATCCGCTGCATGGTGGCGGCAATACCCATGTGTCCACTAAAGGAGATGGTATGCCCCATATGAAGAATCTGGGACCGATGAGCTTTCGGGACGACCAACTGACCGTATAGGTTGTCTCCCCTTCCTGCTCTCCTGTAGAGTATCCTATTCTTCATGTAGTACTGCCCCCGTCCTGGTGGATCAGCACTTTTCTGCAGCTTTTTGTAGCAAGGACGTAAAGTATCATCCTCACTCTGGGCAGTTCGTAGCTCCCCCGGCATTGGGTTAGTCACAATTGCGTCTGCCTCTTCCGTTTTCGTCTGAGAGCGAGTCTGCATTGCTCCCATATGGATTGGCTCCCTGGGCATTCCCAGAAAGACATACCGGCAACCTAGGATGACTGGAAAAATGGGATCGGTCAATACAGCGGCCTTGATGGTGCCGGTGACGTACCTTGACCGAATCTCCACATTAGCAATGGGCAACTTCATGGTTACAGCACTCTTCTGTGCAGGCTGTATATCCAATGTTTCACCTGTGAATTGTTCTGGATGTACCAGATCCGCAGAAATCACGGCCTCCCCGTCCAGTCCTGTGTCGTATAAACACTCCACTTGACGACCGTTAACCTCTACCAATTCCACTACAGGTGGTTTTTCCTGGTCTGGAGTCTCTTCCTCGGCCTCGACCTGTTCGGTGGGCTCCACCTTAGGTTTCCCTGAGCACACGACGAATTGAGTGTCTCCTGACTTTTCCCTGCAGTCAATAGCATTGTGCGTATTCGACTTGCATTGGTTGCACCATTTCCCTGTCCTAGATTTTCTATTGTCGGACTTGAATGAGCTCTCCTGGTGGCGAGCTTCCTTGTTGACCTTGGCATTTTCCGTGACAACCTCCTTGGAAGTCACTTGACATGCTGCAAAGTGAGGGTTCTTAGCCTTCGATTTGCAGTCCCTCGTATTGTGAGAGGGTGACTTACAAATTGAACACCACTTCTCCGACCACGGTCGTTTAGGTGTAGAGCTTGAAGTGCTCTTGCTTCCCTCCTTCTTCTTCTCTGAACTATCCTCTGATTTTTGCACATAAGGTTCCCACTTTTTGGTTCCTGAGTTTTTGGCTTTCTTCTTGTCATGTTTCTCTTGACTTTTGGTGTTGGTGGAAAGGTTTTCCCCTGCCTCCCCATGTACCTCGACGAACCGTTCTGCTAATTTAGTCACGAGGTCAATACGTTCCGCTCCTTGTTCTCCCAGGAACGTCCTGAGAGGTTTAGACATTTGCTTCTTCAGCTGGTCGACCACCATGAGCTCTTCCAGACTCTCATAGTCATGTGCGAACCCAGCCAAATCCATCCACTTATGGAGATAAGATTTAAGACGCAAACTGTAGGCGGCAAACAACTCTCCCGGTTCTCGTTTCGCTGCTCGAAATTTTTTCCGGTAGGTATGTGACGTAACCTCGAATCGTTTCAGCAGAGCCGTCTTTAACTCATCATAATTGTTCTCATGTCCTGGTGGCAGGCGAGTATAAACCTCGTATCCCGTCCCGCGTAATCCCTGGGATAGCTTAAGATTCCATTTGTTACGCTCCAGACCCATAGCAACTGACATAGCCTCGAAGCGTTGAAGGTATTGATCAATCTTCTCTTTGTCCTCCTCGTAGACCGCTAAAGGAAACTTCATAGCATGGTACCCATGTCCACCTACTGGTGTTGATCCTGGGATGGAGGAACCTCCAACTGCTCCCTCAGTTTCTCCATTAGATTGACTCTTCAACTCGAGTTCCCTCATCCGGTACTCGTGCTCCCTTTTCTGTGCTTCCTGTTCAGCTTCTAATTTCCTAGCTGCTTGCTCAGCTTCCAATTTCCTAGCTGCTTGCTCAGCTTCCCTTCTCAATTCCAACTCGGCCTTTCGCTCTTCCCGTTCCGCTTGACGATACTCTCTCTCCACTTCCTGTATGTAATCCGTTAGAGAAGACCCAGCCAATCCCATTTCTTCCCCCCTTGCCTTTAATTCTAACGTGCTAAGTTTAGGGGTGGCCATTATACAGAGAGGTAAGCTAGCAGGTCTAGTACAATATAACTGCAAATTACTATACCGATATATGAACAAGTACTATAAATCTAGATATTACCACACACAGTACATTCACTCAGTGACAAGAGTAGAATCAGGACCACAGACCTATGCAGACGTGTGAAGTGTGAACAGGTAAGATATTAGTCCTAACCCCTATCCACATTCACTCTAGCTGGATTCTCCAAACTGATATCTCCCTCTTATAACTAAGGATCCCGTGTCAAAAGACCCCGTTGTCAGAAGATCCCACTGTCAAAGGTTCCTGCTTGCAGGAGATCTCGCTGTCCAAGGATTCCGTTTACGGGAGATCCCGCTGTCCAAGGATCCGTTTACGAGAGATCTCGCTGTCCAAGATCACGTTTACGATAGATCCCGCTGTCCAAAGATCCCGTTTACGAGAGATCCCACTGTCCAAATATCACGTTTACGAGCCCCCAATAATGTCGTGTCCTCCTTTAAAGTGTCGTCCCTGGAGTGAGGAGATCCGACACCCACATTATAATATTATTTTTTTTCCCCTCAATATTCTGGAGAATCCACCCGCTTCCGTCCAACACACTCCATCAGCCTATGGACACCTTTTCCTATCACTCTCACACTGTCGTACTATGCCCCCTTCTCATACTTCCCCAACGCAACATACTCAACAACTCTTGCTTCTAGAAATTAATAAAGATTAATTTATTAAAATAAAAGTGTAACGTGTATGAGACGTGTATGCGAAGAAAATGTGTGACGTGTTCTATAAAGTGTGTAGACTCTGTCTCTCAGACATCAACTCAGTCAGCTGATCACAGCAAAGATAGACCACAGCACGTTACGTCAGAACAAGTACGTCTCACCCGTTGCCGGAACCATCTTGCCGGATAATGCTTTGCCTCTGTAGACCTCTGGTAATCCAATTTCATGAACATCCGAAATAGACACCGGTGGTATTAAGAGTTAATCATGGACCGGTTGCACTCTACACAATGTCCGTTCCTAATGTTCCTAAACAAACTGCACAAGTCTTTTGCAGTGTGTACGCAGTTAGTTAGTTAGTTAGTTAGTCGACAGATCATCCTCGTTGCACATTGAACCACTCAGTTCATAAGTGCTAATTACTAATGTTAATTGTTACTGTACTAACACTAGGTACTATTAGCCGGTTCTCGGTTCGTTACTACTGTCTGATGCTGTGTGGTGCATCAGTAATCATCACTCTCTTTGATGAATCAATTTCCTTCTAGCGTAAGTTACGTTTCTGTATGCAACTTTATTGACTCTTGAACTGGTGTTCTTCAGAATGGGTTTTTTTAATTCTTTCCCAAAACTTGTAGAGTTTCCTTGGATCTGGTAGGGAACCTAGGATAGAAACAACACATCTGGTGATAGTACTAGTCACTGATCCCTTCGGCTGAGTGTAAGCCTATCACCTTGCTTAATGATCTTTAGCTAACTAGACTTAGTCACAGAGCAGATTAGCTACCCACCTAGAGTCGAATCAGGCTATGACAAAGAAAAAATATCAGCAAACAGAATGCGGAACCCCGCCCACCAGGGACACCTACGGGAAGATCCCAATTATCCTTCATTACTCAATTCTCAACTAGTAAAGCTTATCAACACTTCACTAATCTATTCTAGCTAACAGAGCCAAGTATCACTTCACTACTCTAGCTAGTTTCCACTAACAGTGCTAATCATCACACTATAGTTTAACAAGGCCACAGTCTATAGTAATTATAACGAATATATTATAATAAGTTATACCTTAAATGGCACTACTGCAGTCCTATAAATCATATCTACATCTGCCATATAGGCACGTGTAAAATTAAGTCACTAATTAACACACGGTAGATATTATTTCCACTGGCACTGCAGTGCCCTGCACTCTGTCTAGAGCATTATTCAAGTCCACCCTAGTTGATCTCAACTCGAGTTTATATGGCAAACTACCAAAGTTGTCCACGTGACGTTATCCTTTACTCCCCCACACAGGTGGCACAGTGGCAAATCATCCCCTGTCAAGAACTATTTTCCTGGCTTAAATCCTGTCAAAGTTGTCAGTAATTGCCTAGATTCTCAAAACAAGCCAGCTAGTTTCTGTAAACTCCCAACAAAGAGTTTCGATACCAAGCTGCCAATCATCTTGATGTTCCGGAAACCAAGAATTGACAGATGCACTGTTTTCCGTACTAGGTACTTCCGTTTTACATCTGCCCCTGTGATCTCACGGCTTCCATCTGCATTCAAATGTTGACAAACTTGTCACTCTTCTGTTCCGTGGTGACAATCCCAGCAGCCATTTCCGTCTGATGTCCGGCCGTATAGATGACAAACGGAACCATTCCATATCCTAAGCTGACAATATATGTGATTCTACTTGTTAATGAACTGCCAACTCTGTGTATCCATTCCTTCTCACTCACCACCAAATGTGTTTATGGGCTGACACGATGTAACCTGTGCAGCTGTGTTTACTCTGTTAGTACGACTGTTGTGGCCCAGAAAATATACGCCACGCAAACGTCGGTATTATTATCTGGGTTAACTCAGGGCGCTCGTGACATAGGCCCCCTCTTAAGAGAGTAGTCCATCTCACTCTTCTCCACCATGAGTTAAATCCAGATGATTCATTCCTCTTCTTCAGGAGCTGGGTGTCTTGACAAGAAGTCCGCTCCAACATTTTCCTTCCCAGGAATGTACTCTACTGTGAAATTGTACGGTTGAAGTAACAACGACCATCGCATCAAACGGGCGTTGAGCTTCTGAGAAGTAGCCAGGAACATCAGGGGCTGATGATCTGACTGGACCCGAAACTTAACTCCATACAAATATGGCTGAAATTTTTGCACTGCCCATACGAGGGACAAGCACTCTCTCTCGACGGTTGAATAATTCCTCTCCGCCTGTAGAAGTTTCTTACTTGCGTATGCCACAGGTTTCAAAACCGAAGCATCGTCTTTTCCTTCCTGTAACAAAGCGGCTCCAATTCCAATCGCACTCGCATCCGTTCTCAACACAAATGGTTTGGAAAGGTCAGGGAGCTGTAATACAGGTTTGCTGACCAAGGCCTCCTTTAACTGACTATAGGCATTCTCACATTCTGGTGTCCAAATGATTTGATCCGGTAATCCCTTTTTCAAGGTTTCCGTCAACGGAGCTCCCAGTTCCGTGAAATGTGGGATAAATTTGTGGTAGAACCCACACAACGAGAGAAAAGATCGCACATCCTTCTTCGTTTTTGGCCTTGGTGCATTTCTGATTTTCTCCAGGTTCTTCTCTTCTGGAACAATGTGTCCTGGCGTGATGGTGTGGCCTAGAAATTCCAGAGTCTGGTAACCAATCATGCACTTGGTTGAACGAGCAGTAAGCCCTGCTTCCTTGAGTCTATTAAACACTCTCTCCAAGGATTGTAAGTGGTCATCCAAGCTGTCACTGGAAATCAGAATATCATCCATGAATGAGATGATGGACGGATCCTGTAACGGATCTAGTAAAGTCCTCATCATGCGTGTAAACACACTAGGGTGCATTGCTGAGTCCAAAGGGCATGACCTTGAATTCGTAGTGTCCACTGGGTGTACTGAAAGCTAACAGTGGTCGAATCTCCGGTTTGACTGGTATCTGATAGTACCCCCGACTCAGATCCACCTTTGAAAAGTACCGAGCCTTATGGAGCCTAGCGAATAACTGAGTTGGATTCGGCAAAGGTTCCACCTGAAACTGTGTATGACTGTTCAGAAGTCGGTAATCTATACACAACCTGTGTTCTCCACTTGGTTTGCGTAACAAAACTACCCCCGCATTGTATGGGGATGTGGATGGTGCAATCACGTCATCCTCCAGCAGTTTTTTTATTTCCTCCTCCAGGGCCTTTTCTTTAGAGAATGGCACTGGGTAAACCTTTTGGCGAACAGGCTCCTGTGTGGTCAAAGTCATCTCAAACTCCACCAACCTCGTTCGTCCTGGTTTATCAGTCAGTATCTCCTTATGAGACTTGAGAACCTGGGTTATCCTTTCCCTCTCCTGGGAGGTCAGATCAGGGTTCACTTGCACATCCCTATAGGTTTCCTGGTGTTCCAAGGGATATTCCCTGCCCTCGCTGGTTCCCACTTCTGTCTCCACTGCAACTGCCATTGCCATGAGGTGAGCTGCCTTGTCTCCGGGTCTCTCTTCGTATTTCCGCAAGAGATTGATATGGAAAATCTTCGACTTTCCCCGGATCCGGATTTGATAGTTGGTTCTGGATATCACCCTTTCCACGGGAAATGGTCCTTGCCAACCTATCTCCAGTTTGTTGTTTCCCGTTGGGAGTAGCAACAAGACTTTATCTCCTACCTCTAGAGATCTTTCTTTAGACCTACGGTTGTAGTAAGCCGCATGTCTTTTCCTGGCCTTTTTCAAGTTTTGATTTGCCAGAGTCCATCCCTTATGGAGTTTTTCTTTCAGTTCCTCCACGTATTGATAGGATGAGATCACTTCTTCTGACGTCCCCTCTTCAGTCCAACTCCTCAACATGGCTTCCAACGGTCCTTTGATTGGACGACCAAACAGCAACGTAGCGGGTGGTAGTCCTGTTGAGCCATGAGGAACTTCCCGATAGGCAAAGAGTGCTGCTGGGATATATTCATCCCACCTATCAGGTTTTTCCTGCGCTAAGTTTCCTGAGCATTGTCATCAACGTGCCGTTGAAACGCTCTACTTGTCCATTGGCTTGAGGGTGGTAAGGGCTGGTATGTATGTGGTTAGAGTGAAACACCCTAAATACCTCCTCCATGAGTTTTCCACAAAACTGAGATCCATTATCCGTCAGAATTTGATCCGGAAAGCCTAATCTGGTAAAGGCCTCCATCAGTGCGTCCGCCACTCTTTTCGAGTCAATCGTGGTCAACGGTATAGCCTTCACCCCACATTGTACAGCAATCCACCATTGTGAGTATATACATGTTCCTCTTCCTAGTCCTGGGAAGTGGACCCACGATATCGATGGCTACCCTCTCGAAAGGAGAGTTCATGATGGGCATCTCACCCAACATCACCGGTGCTGTCCAGTGTTTCGGTGCCACCCTCTGGCACTCAGGGCATGACTTCACATACCGACGCACATCATCTGTCATTCCCGGCCAATAGTAGTGGCAGGAAATCCGCTGCATGGTGGCGGCAATACCCATGTGTCCACTAAAGGAGATGGTATGCCCCATATGAAGAATCTGGGACCGATGAGCTTTCGGGACGACCAACTGACCGTATAGGTTGTCTCCCCTTCCTGCTCTCCTGTAGAGTATCCTATTCTTCATGTAGTACTGCCCCCGTCCTGGTGGATCAGCACTTTTCTGCAGCTTTTTGTAGCAAGGACGTAAAGTATCATCCTCACTCTGGGCAGTTCGTAGCTCCCCCGGCATTGGGTTAGTCACAATTGCGTCTGCCTCTTCCGTTTTCGTCTGAGAGCGAGTCTGCATTGCTCCCATATGGATTGGCTCCCTGGGCATTCCCAGAAAGACATACCGGCAACCTAGGATGACTGGAAAAATGGGATCGGTCAATACAGCGGCCTTGATGGTGCCGGTGACGTACCTTGACCGAATCTCCACATTAGCAATGGGCAACTTCATGGTTACAGCACTCTTCTGTGCAGGCTGTATATCCAATGTTTCACCTGTGAATTGTTCTGGATGTACCAGATCCGCAGAAATCACGGCCTCCCCGTCCAGTCCTGTGTCGTATAAACACTCCACTTGACGACCGTTAACCTCTACCAATTCCACTACAGGTGGTTTTTCCTGGTCTGGAGTCTCTTCCTCGGCCTCGACCTGTTCGGTGGGCTCCACCTTAGGTTTCCCTGAGCACACGACGAATTGAGTGTCTCCTGACTCTCCCTGCAGTCAATAGCATTGTGCGTGTTTGACTTGCATTGGTTGCACCATTTCCCTGTCCTAGATTTTCTATTGTCGGACTTGAATGAGCTCTCCTGGTGGCGAGCTTCCTTGTTGACCTTGGCATTTTCCGTGACAACCTCCTTGGAAGTCACTTGACATGCTGCAAAGTGAGGGTTCTTAGCCTTCGATTTGCAGTCCCTCGTATTGTGAGAGGGTGACTTACAAATTGAACACCACTTCTCCGACCACGGTCGTTTAGGTGTAGAGCTTGAAGTGCTCTTGCTTCCCTCCTTCTTCTTCTCTGAACTATCCTCTGATTTTTGCACATAAGGTTCCCACTTTTTGGTTCCTGAGTTTTTGGCTTTCTTCTTGTCATGTTTCTCTTGACTTTTGGTGTTGGTGGAAAGGTTTTCCCCTGCCTCCCCATGTACCTCGACGAACCGTTCTGCTAATTTAGTCACGAGGTCAATACGTTCCGCTCCTTGTTCTCCCAGGAACGTCCTGAGAGGTTTAGACATTTGCTTCTTCAGCTGGTCGACCACCATGAGCTCTTCCAGACTCTCATAGTCATGTGCGAACCCAGCCAAATCCATCCACTTATGGAGATAAGATTTAAGACGCAAACTGTAGGTGGCAGACAACTCTCCCGGTTCTCGTTTCGCTGCTCGAAATTTTTTCCGGTAGGTATGTGACGTAACCTCGAATCGTTTCAGCAGAGCCGTCTTTAACTCATCATAATTGTTCTCATGTCCTGGTGGCAGGCGAGTATAAACCTCGTATCCCGTCCCGCGTAATCCCTGGGATAGCTTAAGATTCCATTTGTTACGCTCCAGACCCATAGCAACTGACATAGCCTCGAAGCGTTGAAGGTATTGATCAATCTTCTCTTTGTCCTCCTCGTAGACCGCTAAAGGAAACTTCATAGCATGGTACCCATGTCCACCTACTGGTGTTGATCCTGGGATGGAGGAACCTCCAACTGCTCCCTCAGTTTCTCCATTAGATTGACTCTTCAACTCGAGTTCCCTCATCCGGTACTCGTGCTCCCTTTTCTGTGCTTCCTGTTCAGCTTCTAATTTCCTAGCTGCTTGCTCAGCTTCCAATTTCCTAGCTGCTTGCTCAGCTTCCCTTCTCAATTCCAACTCGGCCTTTCGCTCTTCCCGTTCCGCTTGACGATACTCTCTCTCCACTTCCTGTATGTAATCCGTTAGAGAAGACCCAGCCAATCCCATTTCTTCCCCCCTTGCCTTTAATTCTAACGTGCTAAGTTTAGGGGTGGCCATTATACAGAGAGGTAAGCTAGCAGGTCTAGTACAATATAACTGCAAATTACTATACCGATATATGAACAAGTACTATAAATCTAGATATTACCACACACAGTACATTCACTCAGTGACAAGAGTAGAATCAGGACCACAGACCTATGCAGACGTGTGAAGTGTGAACAGGTAAGATATTAGTCCTAACCCCTATCCACATTCACTCTAGCTGGATTCTCCAAACTGATATCTCCCTCTTATAACTAAGGATCCCGTGTCAAAAGACCCCGTTGTCAGAAGATCCCACTGTCAAAGGTTCCTGCTTGCAGGAGATCTCGCTGTCCAAGTATTCCGTTTACGGGAGATCCCGCTGTCCAAGGATCCCGTTTACGAGAGATCTCGCTGTCCAAAGATCACGTTTACGATAGATCCCGCTGTCCAAAGATCCCGTTTACGAGAGATCCCACTGTCCAAATATCACGTTTACGAGCCCCCAATAATGTCGTGTCCTCCTTTAAAGTGTCGTCCCTGGAGTGAGGAGATCCGACACCCACATTATAATATTATTTTTTTCCCCCTCAATATTCTGGAGAATCCACCCGCTTCCGTCCAACACACTCCATCAGCCTATGGACACCTTTTCCTATCACTCTCACACTGTCGTACTATGCCCCCTTCTCATACTTCCCCAACGCAACATACTCAACAACTCTTGCTTCTAGAAATTAATAAAGAGTAATTTATTAAAATAAAAGTGTAACGTGTATGAGACGTGTATGCGAAGAAAATGTGTGACGTGTTCTATAAAGTGTGTAGACTCTGTCTCTCAGACATCAACTCAGTCAGCTGATCACAGCAAAGATAGACCACAGCACGTTACGTCAGAACAAGTACGTCTCACCCGTTGCCGGAACCATCTTGCCGGATAATGCTTTGCCTCTGTAGACCTCTGGTAATCCAATTTCATGAACATCCGAAATAGACACCGGTGGTATTAAGAGTTAATCAGGGACCGGTTGCACTCTACACAATGTCCGTTCCTAATGTTCCTAAACAAACTGCACAAGTCTTTTGCAGTGTGTACGCAGTTAGTTAGTTAGTTAGTTAGTCGACAGATCATCCTCGTTGCACATCGAACCATTCAGTTCATAAGTGCTAATTACTAATGTTAATTGTTACTGTACTAACACTAGGTACTATTAGCCGGTTCTCGGTTCGTTACTACTGTCTGATGCTGTGTGGTGCATCAGTATGCATCACTCTCTTTGATGAATCAATTTCCTTCTAGCGTAAGTTACGTTTCTGTATGCAACTTTATTGACTCTTGAACTGGTGTTCTTCAGAATGGGTTTTTTAAATCTTCCCCAAACTTTGTAGAGTTTCCTTGGATCTGGTAGGGAACCTAGGATAGAAACAACACATCTGGTGATAGTACTAGTCACTGATCCCTTCGGCTGAGTGTAAGCCTATCACCTTGCTTAATGATCTTTAGCTAACTAGACTTAGTCACAGAGCAGATTAGCTACCCACCTAGAGTCGAATCAGGCTATGACAAAGAAAAAATATCAGCAAACAGAATGCGGAACCCCGCCCACCAGGGACACCTACGGGAAGATCCCAATTATCCTTCATTACTCAATTCTCAACTAGTAAAGCTTATCAACACTTCACTAATCTATTCTAGCTAACAGAGCCAAGTATCACTTCACTACTCTAGCTAGTTTCCACTAACAGTGCTAATCATCACACTATAGTTTAACAAGGCCACAGTCTATAGTAATTATAACGAATATATTATAATAAGTTATACCTTAAATGGCACTACTGCAGTCCTATAAATCATATCTACATCTGCCATATAGGCACGTGTAAAATTAAGTCACTAATTAACACACGGTAGATATTATTTCCACTGGCACTGCAGTGCCCTGCACTCTGTCTAGAGCATTATTCAAGTCCACCCTAGTTGATCTCAACTCGAGTTTATATGGCAAACTACCAAAGTTGCCCACGTGACGTTATCCTTTACTCCCCCACACAGGTGGCACAGTGGCAAATCATCCCCTGTCAAGAACTATTTTCCTGGCTTAAATCCTGTCAAAGTTGTCAGTAATTGCCTAGATTCTCAAAACAAGCCAGCTAGTTTCTGTAAACTCCCAACAAAGAGTTTCGATACCAAGCTGCCAATCATCTTGATGTTCCGGAAACCAAGAATTGACAGATGCACTGTTTTCCGTACTAGGTACTTCCGTTTTACATCTGCCCCTGTGATCTCACGGCTTCCATCTGCATTCAAATGTTGACAAACTTGTCAATCTTCTGTTCCGTGGTGACAATCCCAGCAGCCATTTTCCGTCTGATGTCCGGCCGTATAGATGACAAACGGAACCATTCCATATCCTAAGCTGACAATATATGTGATTCTACTTGTTAATGAACTGCCAACTCTGTGTATCCATTCCTTACTCACTCACCACCAAATGTGTTATATGGGCTGACACGATGTAACCTGTGCAGCTGTGTTTACTCTGTTAGTACGACTGTTGTGGCCCAGAAAATATACGCCACGCAAACGTCGGTATTATTATCTGGGTTAACTCAGGGCGCTCGTGACATAGGCCCCCTCTTAAGAGAGTAGTCCATCTCACTCTTCTCCACCATGAGTTAAATCCAGATGATTCATTCCTCTTCTTCAGGAGCTGGGTGTCTTGACAAGAAGTCCGCTCCAACATTTTCCTTCCCAGGAATGTACTCTACTGTGAAATTGTACGGTTGAAGTAACAACGACCACCGCATCAAACGGGCGTTGAGCTTCTGAGAAGTAGCCAGGAACATCAGGGGCTGATGATCTGACTGGACCCGAAACTTAACTCCATACAAATATGGCTGAAATTTTTGCACTGCCCATACGAGGGACAAGCACTCTCTCTCGACGGTTGAATAATTCCTCTCCGCCTGTAGAAGTTTCTTACTTGCGTATGCCACAGGTTTCAAAACCGAAGCATCGTCTTTTCCTTCCTGTAACAAAGCGGCTCCAATTCCAATCGCACTCGCATCCGTTCTCAACACAAATGGTTTGGAAAGGTCAGGGAGCTGTAATACAGGTTTGCTGACCAAGGCCTCCTTTAACTGACTATAGGCATTCTCACATTCTGGTGTCCAAATGATTTGATCCGGTAATCCCTTTTTCAAGGTTTCCGTCAACGGAGCTCCCAGTTCCGTGAAATGTGGGATAAATTTGTGGTAGAACCCACACAACGAGAGAAAAGATCGCACATCCTTCTTCGTTTTTGGCCTTGGTGCATTTCTGATTTTCTCCAGGTTCTTCTCTTCTGGAACAATGTGTCCTGGCGTGATGGTGTGGCCTAGAAATTCCAGAGTCTGGTAACCAATCATGCACTTGGTTGGACGAGCAGTAAGCCCTGCTTCCTTGAGTCTATTAAACACTCTCTCCAAGGATTGTAAGTGGTCATCCAAGCTGTCACTGGAAATCAGAATATCATCCATGAATGAGATGATGGACGGATCCTGTAACGGATCTAGTAAAGTCCTCATCATGCGTGTAAACACACTGGGTGCATTGCTGAGTCCAAAGGGCATGACCTTGAATTCGTAGTGTCCACTGGGTGTACTGAAAGCTAACAGTGGTCGAATCTCCGGTTTGACTGGTATCTGATAGTACCCCCGACTCAGATCCACCTTTGAAAAGTACCGAGCCTTATGGAGCCTAGCGAATAACTGAGTTGGATTCGGCAAAGGTTCCACCTGAAACTGTGTATGACTGTTCAGAAGTCGGTAATCTATACACAACCTGTGTTCTCCACTTGGTTTGCGTAACAAAACTACCCCCGCATTGTATGGGGATGTGGATGGTGCAATCACGTCATCCTCCAGCAGTTTTTTTATTTCCTCCTCCAGGGCCTTTTCTTTAGAGAATGGCACTGGGTAAACCTTTTGGCGAACAGGCTCCTGTGTGGTCAAAGTCATCTCGAACTCCACCAACCTCGTTCGTCCTGGTTTATCAGTCAATATCTCCTTATGAGACTTGAGAACCTGGGTTATCCTTTCCCTCTCCTGGGAGGTCAGATCAGGGTTCACTTGCACATCCCTATAGGTTTCCTGGTGTTCCAAGGGATATTCCCTGCCCTCGCTGGTTCCCACTTCTGTCTCCACTGCAACTGCCATTGCCATGAGGTGAGCTGCCTTGTCTCCGGGTCTCTCTTCGTATTTCCGCAAGAGATTGATATGGAAAATCTTCGACTTTCCCCGGATCCGGATTTGATAGTTGGTTCTGGATATCACCCTTTCCACGGGAAATGGTCCTTGCCAACCTATCTCCAGTTTGTTGTTTCCCGTTGGGAGTAGCAACAAGACTTTATCTCCCTACCTCTAGAGATCTTTCTTTAGACCTACGGTTGTAGTAAGCCGCATGTCTTTTCCTGGCCTTTTTCAAGTTTTGATTTGCCAGAGTCCATCCCTTATGGAGTTTTTCTTTCAGTTCCTCCACGTATTGATAGGATGAGATCACTTCTTCTGACGTCCCCTCTTCAGTCCAACTCCTCAACATGGCTTCCAACGGTCCTTTGATTGGACGACCAAACAGCAACGTAGCGGGTGGTAGTCCTGTTGAGCCATGAGGAACTTCCCGATAGGCAAAGAGTGCTGCTGGGATATATTCATCCCACCTATCAGGTTTTTCCTGCGCTAATTTCCTGAGCATTGTCATCAACGTGCCGTTGAAACGCTCTACTTGTCCATTGGCTTGAGGGTGGTAAGGGCTGGTATGTATGTGGTTAGAGTGAAACACCCTAAATACCTCCTCCATGAGTTTTCCACAAAACTGAGATCCATTATCCGTCAGAATTTGATCCGGAAAGCCTAATCTGGTAAAGGCCTCCATCAGTGCGTCCGCCACTCTTTTCGAGTCAATCGTGGTCAACGGTATAGGCCTTCACCCCACATTGTACAGCAATCCACCATTGTGAGTATATACATGTTCCTCTTCCTAGTCCTGGGAAGTGGACCCACGATATCGATGGCTACCCTCTCGAAAGGAGAGTTCATGATGGGCATCTCACCCAACATCACCGGTGCTGTCCAGTGTTTCGGTGCCACCCTCTGGCACTCAGGGCATGACTTCACATACCGACGCACATCATCTGTCATTCCCGGCCAATAGTAGTGGCAGGAAATCCGCTGCATGGTGGCGGCAATACCCATGTGTCCACTAAAGGAGATGGTATGCCCCATATGAAGAATCTGGGACCGATGAGCTTTCGGGACGACCAACTGACCGTATAGGTTGTCTCCCCTTCCTGCTCTCCTGTAGAGTATCCTATTCTTCATGTAGTACTGCCCCCGTCCTGGTGGATCAGCACTTTTCTGCAGCTTTTTGTAGCAAGGACGTAAAGTATCATCCTCACTCTGGGCAGTTCGTAGCTCCCCCGGCATTGGGTTAGTCACAATTGCGTCTGCCTCTTCCGTTTTCGTCTGAGAGCGAGTCTGCATTGCTCCCATATGGATTGGCTCCCTGGGCATTCCCAGAAAGACATACCGGCAACCTAGGATGACTGGAAAAATGGGATCGGTCAATACAGCGGCCTTGATGGTGCCGGTGACGTACCTTGACCGAATCTCCACATTAGCAATGGGCAACTTCATGGTTACAGCACTCTTCTGTGCAGGCTGTATATCCAATGTTTCACCTGTGAATTGTTCTGGATGTACCAGATCCGCAGAAATCACGGCCTCCCCGTCCAGTCCTGTGTCGTATAAACACTCCACTTGACGACCGTTAACCTCTACCAATTCCACTACAGGTGGTTTTTCCTGGTCTGGAGTCTCTTCCTCGGCCTCGACCTGTTCGGTGGGCTCCACCTTAGGTTTCCCTGAGCACACGACGAATTGAGTGTCTCCTGACTTTCCCCTGCAGTCAATAGCATTGTGCGTGTTTGACTTGCATTGGTTGCACCATTTCCCTGTCCTAGATTTTCTATTGTCGGACTTGAATGAGCTCTCCTGGTGGCGAGCTTCCTTGTTGACCTTGGCATTTTCCGTGACAACCTCCTTGGAAGTCACTTGACATGCTGCAAAGTGAGGGTTCTTAGCCTTCGATTTGCAGTCCCTCGTATTGTGAGAGGGTGACTTACAAATTGAACACCACTTCTCCGACCACGGTCGTTTAGGTGTAGAGCTTGAAGTGCTCTTGCTTCCCTCCTTCTTCTTCTCTGAACTATCCTCTGATTTTTGCACATAAGGTTCCCACTTTTTGGTTCCTGAGTTTTTGGCTTTCTTCTTGTCATGTTTCTCTTGACTTTTGGTGTTGGTGGAAAGGTTTTCCCCTGCCTCCCCATGTACCTCGACGAACCGTTCTGCTAATTTAGTCACGAGGTCAATACGTTCCGCTCCTTGTTCTCCCAGGAACGTCCTGAGAGGTTTAGACATTTGCTTCTTCAGCTGGTCGACCACCATGAGCTCTTCCAGACTCTCATAGTCATGTGCGAACCCAGCCAAATCCATCCACTTATGGAGATAAGATTTAAGACGCAAACTGTAGGCGGCAAACAACTCTCCCGGTTCTCGTTTCGCTGCTCGAAATTTTTTCCGGTAGGTATGTGACGTAACCTCGAATCGTTTCAGCAGAGCCGTCTTTAACTCATCATAATTGTTCTCATGTCCTGGTGGCAGGCGAGTATAAACCTCGTATCCCGTCCCGCGTAATCCCTGGGATAGCTTAAGATTCCATTTGTTACGCTCCAGACCCATAGCAACTGACATAGCCTCGAAGCGTTGAAGGTATTGATCAATCTTCTCTTTGTCCTCCTCGTAGACCGCTAAAGGAAACTTCATAGCATGGTACCCATGTCCACCTACTGGTGTTGATCCTGGGATGGAGGAACCTCCAACTGCTCCCTCAGTTTCTCCATTAGATTGACTCTTCAACTCGAGTTCCCTCATCCGGTACTCGTGCTCCCTTTTCTGTGCTTCCTGTTCAGCTTCTAATTTCCTAGCTGCTTGCTCAGCTTCCAATTTCCTAGCTGCTTGCTCAGCTTCCCTTCTCAATTCCAACTCGGCCTTTCGCTCTTCCCGTTCCGCTTGACGATACTCTCTCTCCACTTCCTGTATGTAATCCGTTAGAGAAGACCCAGCCAATCCCATTTCTTCCCCCCTTGCCTTTAATTCTAACGTGCTAAGTTTAGGGGTGGCCATTATACAGAGAGGTAAGCTAGCAGGTCTAGTACAATATAACTGCAAATTACTATACCGATATATGAACAAGTACTATAAATCTAGATATTACCACACACAGTACATTCACTCAGTGACAAGAGTAGAATCAGGACCACAGACCTATGCAGACGTGTGAAGTGTGAACAGGTAAGATATTAGTCCTAACCCCTATCCACATTCACTCTAGCTGGATTCTCCAAACTGATATCTCCCTCTTATAACTAAGGATCCCGTGTCAAAAGACCCCGTTGTCAGAAGATCCCACTGTCAAAGGTTCCTGCTTGCAGGAGATCTCGCTGTCCAAGGATTCCGTTTACGGGAGATCCCGCTGTCCAAGGATCCCGTTTACGAGAGATCTCGCTGTCCAAAGATCACGTTTACGATAGATCCCGCTGTCCAAAGATCCCGTTTACGAGAGATCCCACTGTCCAAATATCACGTTTACGAGCCCCCAATAATGTCGTGTCCTCCTTTAAAGTGTCGTCCCTGGAGTGAGGAGATCCGACACCCACATTATAATATTATTTTTTTCCCCCTCAATATTCTGGAGAATCCACCCGCTTCCGTCCAACACACTCCATCAGCCTATGGACACCTTTTCCTATCACTCTCACACTGTCGTACTATGCCCCCTTCTCATACTTCCCCAACGCAACATACTCAACAACTCTTGCTTCTAGAAATTAATAAAGATTAATTTATTAAAATAAAAGTGTAACGTGTATGAGACGTGTATGCGAAGAAAATGTGTGACGTGTTCTATAAAGTGTGTAGACTCTGTACTCTCAGACATCAACTCAGTCAGCTGATCACAGCAAAGATAGACCACAGCACGTTACGTCAGAACAATGTACGTCTCACCCGTTGCCGGAAACCATCTTGCCGGATAATGCTTTGCCTCTGTAGACCTCTGGTAATCCAATTTCATGAACATCCGAAATAGACACCGGTGGTATTAAGAGTTAATCAGGGACCGGTTGCACTCTACACAATGTCCGTTCCTAATGTTCCTAAACAAACTGCACAAGTCTTTTGTCAGTGTGTACGCAGTTAGTTAGTTAGTTAGTTAGTCGACAGATCATCCTCGTTGCACATCGAACCATTCAGTTCATAAGTGCTAATTACTAATGTTAATTGTTACTGTACTAACACTAGGTACTATTAGCCGGTTCTCGGTTCGTTACTACTGTCTGATGCTGTGTGGTGCATCAGTATGCATCACTCTCTTTGATGAATCAATTTCCTTCTAGCGTAAGTTACGTTTCTGTATGCAACTTTATTGACTCTTGAACTGGTGTTCTTCAGAATGGGTTTTTTTAATTCTTTCCCAAAACTTGTAGAGTTTCCTTGGATCTGGTAGGGAACCTAGGATAGAAACAACACATCTGGTGATAGTACTAGTCACTGATCCCTTCGGCTGAGTGTAAGCCTATCACCTTGCTTAATGATCTTTAGCTAACTAGACTTAGTCACAGAGCAGATTAGCTACCCACCTAGAGTCGAATCAGGCTATGACAAAGAAAAAATATCAGCAAACAGAATGCGGAACCCCGCCCACCAGGGACACCTACGGGAAGATCCCAATTATCCTTCATTACTCAATTCTCAACTAGTAAAGCTTATCAACACTTCACTAATCTATTCTAGCTAACAGAGCCAAGTATCACTTCACTACTCTAGCTAGTTTCCACTAACAGTGCTAATCATCACACTATAGTTTAACAAGGCCACAGTCTATAGTAATTATAACGAATATATTATAATAAGTTATACCTTAAATGGCACTACTGCAGTCCTATAAATCATATCTACATCTGCCATATAGGCACGTGTAAAATTAAGTCACTAATTAACACACGGTAGATATTATTTCCACTGGCACTGCAGTGCCCTGCACTCTGTCTAGAGCATTATTCAAGTCCACCCTAGTTGATCTCAACTCGAGTTTATATGGCAAACTACCAAAGTTGTCCACGTGACGTTATCCTTTACTCCCCCACACAGGTGGCACAGTGGCAAATCATCCCCTGTCAAGAACTATTTTCCTGGCTTAAATCCTGTCAAAGTTGTCAGTAATTGCCTAGATTCTCAAAACAAGCCAGCTAGTTTCTGTATAACTCCCAACAAAGAGTTTCGATACCAAGCTGCCAATCATCTTGATGTTCCGGAAACCAAGAATTGACAGATGCACTGTTTTCCGTACTAGGTACTTCCGTTTTACATCTGCCCCTGTGATCTCACGGCTTCCATCTGCATTCAAATGTTGACAAACTTGTCACTCTTCTGTTCCGTGGTGACAATCCCAGCAGCCATTTCCGTCTGATGTCCGGCCGTATAGATGACAAACGGAACCATTCCATATCCTAAGCTGACAATATATGTGATTCTACTTGTTAATGAACTGCCAACTCTGTGTATCCATTCCTACTCACTCACCACCAAATGTGTATATGGGCTGACACGATGTAACCTGTGCAGCTGTGTTTACTCTGTTAGTACGACTGTTGTGGCCCAGAAAATATACGCCACGCAAACGTCGGTATTATTATCTGGGTTAACTCAGGGCGCTCGTGACAGATACTGTGTAATACAGGTTATGGGATACTGTGTAATACAGGTTATGGGATACTGTGTAATACAGGTTATGGGATACTGTGTAATACAGGTTATGGGATACTGTGTAATACAGGTTATGGGATACTGTGTAATACAGGTTATGGGATACTGTGTAATACAGGTTATGGGATACTGTGTAATACAGGTTATGGGATACTGTGTAATATAGGTTATGGGATACTGTGTAATACAGGTTATGGGATACTGTGTAATACAGGTTATGGGATACTGTGTAATACAGGCTATGGGATACTGTGTAATACAGGTTATGGGATACTGTGTAATACAGGTTATGGGATACTGTGTAATACAGGTTATGGGATACTGTGTAATACAGGTTATGGGGTACTGTGTAATACAGGTTATGGGATACTGTGTAATGCAGGTTATGGGATACTGTGTAATGCAGGTTATGGGATACTGTGTAATACAGGTTATGGGGTACTGTGTAATACAGGTTATGGGATACTGTGTAATACACGTTATGGGATACTGTGTAATACAGGTTATGGGATACTGTGTAATACAGGATATGGGGTACTGTGTAATGCAGGATATGGGGTACTGTGTAATACAGGATATGGGGTACTGTGTAATAAAGGTTATGGGATACTGTGTAATATAGGATATGGGGTACTGTGTAATACAGGTTATGGGATACTGTGTAATACAGGATATGGGGTACTGTGTAATACAGGTTATGGCGTGCTGTATTCTATTGGCTATAGGACACTGTGTAATACAGGTTATGGGGTACTGTGTAATACAGGTTATGGGGTACTGTGTAATACAGGTTATGGGGTACTGTGTAATACAGGTTATGGGGTACTGTGTAATACAGGATATGGGGTACTGTGTAATACAGGTTATGGCGTGCTGTATTCTATTGGCTATAGGACACTGTGTAATACAGGTTATGGGGTACTGTGTAGTATTGATTAGGTTACGGGACACTGTGTAATACAGGTTATGGGGCAGTGTGTAATACAGGTTATGGGACACTATAATACAGGTTATGGGGTACTGTATAATACACGTTATGGCAATGTGTAATACAGGTTATGAGGAGCTGTGTAATACAGGTTATGGGGCACTGTATAATACAGGTTATGGGATACTGTGTAATACAGGTTATGGGGCACTGTGTAATACAGGTTATGAAGCGCTGTGTAATACAGGTTATGGGGCACTGTATAATACAGGTTATGGGGCACTGTATAATATACAGGTTATGAGGCACTGTGTAATACAGGTTATGGGGTACTGTGTATTACAGGTTATGGGATACTGTGTAATACAGGTTATGGGGCACTGTGTAATACAGGTTATGAGGCACTGTATAATACAGGTTATGAGGCACTGTGTAATACAGGTTATGGGGTACTGTGTAATACAGGTTATGGGATACTGTGTAATACAGGTTATGGGGCACTGTATAATACAGGTTATGAGGCACTGTGTAATACAGGTTATGGGATACTGTGTAATACAGGTTATGGAGCACTGTATGAAACAGATTAAGGGGTACTGTATAATACAGGTTTTGGGGCACTGTATAATACAGGTTATGGGCACTGTATAATATACAGGTTATGAGGCACTGTGTAATACAGGTTATGGGGTACTGTGTAATACAGGTTATGGGATACTGTGTAATACAGGTTATGGGGCACTGTGTAATACAGGTTATGAGGCACTGTATAATACAGGTTATGAGGCACTGTGTAATACAGGTTATGGGGTACTGTGTAATACAGGTTATGGGATACTGTGTAATACAGGTTATGGGGCACTGTATAATACAGGTTATGAGGCACTGTGTAATACAGGTTATGGAGCACTGTATGAAACAGATTAAGGGGTACTGTATAATACAGGCTTTGGGGCACTGTATAATACAGGCTATGGGGCAGTGTGCGAAACAGGTTATGGGGTACTGTATAATACAGGTTATGAGGCACTGTGTAATACAGGTTATGGGATACTGTGTAATACACGTTATGGGATACTGTGTAATACAGGTTATGGGATACTGTGTAATACAGGATATGAGGTACTGTGTAATGCAGGATATGGGGTACTGTGTAATACAGGATATGGGGTACTGTGTAATAAAGGTTATGGGATACTGTGTAATATAGGATATGGGGTACTGTGTAATACAGGTTATGGGATACTGTGTAATACAGGATATGGGGTACTGTGTAATACAGGTTATGGCGTGCTGTATTCTATTGGCTATAGGACACTGTGTAATACAGGTTATGGGGTACTGTGTAATACAGATTATGGGGTACTGTGTAATACAGGTTATGGGGTACTGTGTAATACAGGATATGGGGTACTGTGTAATACAGGTTATGGCGTGCTGTATTCTATTGGCTATAGGACACTGTGTAATACAGGTTATGGGGTACTGTGTAGTATTGATTAGGTTACGGGACACTGTGTAATACAGGTTATGGGGCAGTGTGTAATACAGGTTATGGGACACTATAATACAGGTTATGGGGTACTGTATAATACACGTTATGGCAATGTGTAATACAGGTTATGAGGCGCTGTGTAATACAGGTTATGGGGCACTGTATAATACAGGTTATGGGATACTGTGTAATACAGGTTATGGGACACTGTGTAATACAGGTTATGAAGCGCTGTGTAATACAGGTTATGGGGCACTGTATAATACAGGTTATGGGGCATTGTATAATATACAGGTTATGAGGCACTGTGTAATACAGGTTATGGGGTACTGTGTAATACAGGTTATGGGATACTGTGTAATACAGGTTATGGGGCACTGTGTAATACAGGTTATGAGGCACTGTATAATACAGGTTATGAGGCACTGTGTAATACAGGTTATGGGGTACTGTGTAATACAGGTTATGGGGTACTGTGTAATACAGGTTATGGGGTACTGTGTAATACAGGATATGGGGTACTGTGTAATACAGGTTATGGCGTGCTGTATTCTATTGGCTATAGGACACTGTGTAATACAGGTTATGGGGTACTGTGTAGTATTGATTAGGTTACGGGACACTGTGTAATACAGGTTATGGGGCAGTGTGTAATACAGGTTATGGGACACTATAATACAGGTTATGGGGTACTGTATAATACACGTTATGGCAATGTGTAATACAGGTTATGAGGCGCTGTGTAATACAGGTTATGAAGCGCTGTGTAATACAGGTTATGGGGCACTGTATAATACAGGTTATGGGGCACTGTATAATATACAGGTTATGAGGCACTGTGTAATACAGGTTATGGGGTACTGTGTAATACAGGTTATGGGATACTGTGTAATACAGGTTATGGGGCACCGTATAATACAGGTTATGAGGCACTGTGTAATACAGGTTATGGGATACTGTGTAATACAGGTTATGGAGCACTGTATGAAACAGATTAAGGGGTACTGTATAATACAGGTTTTGGGGCACTGTATAATACAGGTTATGGGGCACTGTATAATATACAGGTTATGAGGCACTGTGTAATACAGGTTATGGGGTACTGTGTAATACAGGTTATGGGATACTGTGTAATACAGGTTATGGGGCACTGTGTAATACAGGTTATGAGGCACTGTATAATACAGGTTATGAGGCACTGTGTAATACAGGTTATGGGGTACTGTGTAATACAGGTTATGGGATACTGTGTAATACAGGTTATGGGGCACTGTATAATACAGGTTATGAGGCACTGTGTAATACAGGTTATGGAGCACTGTATGAAACAGATTAAGGGGTACTGTATAATACAGGCTTTGGGGCACTGTATAATACAGGCTATGGGGCAGTGTGTGAAACAGGTTATGGGGTACTGTATAATACAGGTTATGAGGCACTGTGTAATACAGGTTATGGGATACTGTGTAATACACGTTATGGGATACTGTGTAATACAGGTTATGGGATACTGTGTAATACAGGATATGAGGTACTGTGTAATGCAGGATATGGGGTACTGTGTAATACAGGATATGGGGTACTGTGTAATAAAGGTTATGGGATACTGTGTAATATAGGATATGGGGTACTGTGTAATACAGGTTATGGGATACTGTGTAATACAGGATATGGGGTACTGTGTAATACAGGTTATGGCGTGCTGTATTCTATTGGCTATAGGACACTGTGTAATACAGGTTATGGGGTACTGTGTAATACAGATTATGGGGTACTGTGTAATACAGGTTATGGGGTACTGTGTAATACAGGATATGGGGTACTGTGTAATACAGGTTATGGCGTGCTGTATTCTATTGGCTATAGGACACTGTGTAATACAGGTTATGGGGTACTGTGTAGTATTGATTAGGTTACGGGACACTGTGTAATACAGGTTATGGGGCAGTGTGTAATACAGGTTATGGGACACTATAATACAGGTTATGGGGTACTGTATAATACACGTTATGGCAATGTGTAATACAGGTTATGAGGCGCTGTGTAATACAGGTTATGGGGCACTGTATAATACAGGTTATGGGATACTGTGTAATACAGGTTATGGGACACTGTGTAATACAGGTTATGAAGCGCTGTGTAATACAGGTTATGGGGCACTGTATAATACAGGTTATGGGGCATTGTATAATATACAGGTTATGAGGCACTGTGTAATACAGGTTATGGGGTACTGTGTAATACAGGTTATGGGATACTGTGTAATACAGGTTATGGGGCACTGTGTAATACAGGTTATGAGGCACTGTATAATACAGGTTATGAGGCACTGTGTAATACAGGTTATGGGGTACTGTGTAATACAGGTTATGGGATACTGTGTAATACAGGTTATGGGGCACTGTATAATACAGGTTATGAGGCACTGTGTAATACAGGTTATGGGATACTGTGTAATACAGGTTATGGAGCACTGTATGAAACAGATTAAGGGGTACTGTATAATACAGGTTTTGGGGCACTGTATAATACAGGCTATGGGGCAGTGTGCGAAACAGGTTATGGGGTACTGTATAATACAGGTTATGAGGCACTGTGTAATACAGGTTATGGGGCAGTGTGTAATACAGGTTATGGGGCACTTACCTGCCATACCCTTCACCAACAGGTGTAGTGGAAAAATTACAATACTGCCATACCCTTCACCAACAGGTGTAGTGGAAAAAGTGACCTATCTGCCATACCCTTCACCAACAGGTGTAGTGGAAAAAGTGACATACCTGCCATATCCCTTACCAATAGGTGTAGTGGAAAAGTGACAAACCTGCCATACCCTTCACCAACAGATGTAGTGGACAAAGTCAACAGGTGTAGTGGAAAAAGTGACCTATCTGTCATACCCTTCACCAACAGGTGTAGTGGAAAAAGAGACATACCTGGCATGCCCTTCACCAACAGGTGTAGTGGAAAAAGTGACAATATTGCCATACCCTTCACCAACAGGTGTAGTGGACAAAATGACCTACCTGCCATACCCTTCACCAACAGGTGTAGTGGACGAAGTGACATACCTGCCATACCCTTCACCAATAGGTGTAGTGGACAAAGTGACATATCTGCCATACCCGTACCATTGGTACAATGTTACAGTTTGTGCCCAATCATCCCAACCAGTTATGTAAAAGACAAGTACATTAAATAAATAAAACCAACATCTGACCTGTGCTGATGCTCCTCCCTGACCCGATTCTCCTCTCCAGTGGCAATGACTTTAGTGATTGTAGATGTGACAACCTGACCATCTTTCATATAAGTACGAGTCTTGGCAATTGTGCGGTAGTGGCTCTTACTGTCCTGGCAAACAGAACATATGTGTGTGCAAATGACATCTCGTCTAAAATTGACTTTCTATCTGTCATTACAGATAAATTTAGTAACATGTTCAGACACTGCATATTTGTCTTTGGATGACATGACCTGACATTTTATCATCTTTTTTCTAAATTCCACTTGAGTAACAATTATTTTGTCACATGATCAAAGTATTCACAACACACTGAAACAATCAATGTGTAGCAATGGTTGTTTTATTATGTGATTATGAGAGGTTACCGTCTGGCTGGCCAAATAGCTAGAACTCCAGGTTCTCCTTTGGGAGACCTGAGTTCAAATACTTGGTAAAGTGTGGATTTTTTTTTCTGTCGAGGGAAAAAAGAAAACCCTAACCCGCACAGTTCATGGTGACTGTACTAGCCAGGCGGCCTTAACTCCTCAACTCAGGACAACCCTCCCCCCCCCCCCCCCCCCCAAATCAGCTAAAAAGCATGATAAACAAGAGAACTATCAGCCAATAAACATGATAGGCAAGAGAACTAACTATTAGTCAGTCTCATCATCTCATCTCATCTTGTTCCTCTTGTACCTTGCAGTGTCAAGGTTATCAGTCAGTCTCATCATCTCATCTCATCTTGTTCCTCTTGTACCTTGCAGTGTCAAGGTTATCAGTCAGTAAACATGACAAGTAAGAGAACTATCAGACAATAAATGTTATGGACATGAGAACTATCAGTCACAATATGTGAATGACAAAGAACTATCAGTCAAATGTAGAAATAGTATAAGACTAACTACAAAAATTATTACTGCAAACTGTTATCTTCATGTATGTTACAGAGATGTGTTTTGTAACTGGATCTCTTTTCCCTCTATAGCGAAGTAATCATGAGAGAGATCAAAGAGAAGCCAGAAATATTAATCGGAGGTTAGAATATAAACAATATACGCTATGCAGATGACACAGTATTGGTGGCGGGCAATGCAAAAAATCTACAATTATTGGACATTGTAGTAACGGAGAGTGCAAAGAAAGGACTCTCTTCGAATATCAAGAAAACAGTGACAATGGTGATATCAAAGAAAAATATGAAATGGAAATAGAAGAGAACATTCTTAACCAAGTGGATAATTTTAAATACCTAGAGACATATATAACATCAGACGGAAGGTACACAACAGAGATTAAGAGCAGAATAGGGCAAGCAAAAGCTTCATTTCATAAAATGAAAAGTATCTTATGCAATAAGTTACTATCATTGAAGGTAAGAAAGAGAGTGATGAAGTGATATATAGAACCTGTTTTGCTGTGTAACGGTAAATCTTGGAATGTAAATGAACAAATTAGGAAGAACTTGGAAACAACAGAGATGTGGTTCCTGAGACGAATGTTGCGAATTCCTTGGAATGCCAGAGAAACTAACAATGCTTGCCTGAAAGAGACTAATGAAACTAGAAAATTATATACAACAGTAAGAAAGAGACAGCTTTCATTGGTCATGTAATGAGAAGAGAGGCAGGTATTGGAGAACATTGTGATGACTAGAAAGATTGAGGGGAAGAGAGGCAGAGGCCGAACAAGAGAAATAATGCTGCATGGATCGAGAAGGTGGCATGGAGGAATATCAGCAGCAGAGTTGATCCAGAACACTAAAGACTGAGATATGTGGAGAGATATGAACGCGTACAATAGTTGGCAAAGGCACTTGATGATGATGATGATGATGATGATGATGGTGGTGGTGATGATGATGATGATGTTTTTACCGGAGTCCTTATGGGAAGCACAGAATAGTAAAACTATAACCCACAGTCCAGTAAGAGGTGATGAAGGAGGATTGGCGTAGGGCTGGCTATATCATCTCACAGAATACATTATCTGCAAAATCCAACCAACCATGAACTAGTCTAAAGATAAGGAAATATTATTAACTGAGCCAACAAGAAGAAACTCTTAGAAAAATAGAAGAAAGGACAAACAAAAAAGCAGATTTAAATATTAGCAAAGCCCGAGTACATGAAAAATACACACAACCCAATAAAGAATTCTTTTAGAAGAGGTATGGGATGATGCAGAGAAAGCCACAGGAGTCTGTATCACCGACTTACTTCCTTTCACTTAGGAAAACCTCCACAACTGGCACAAGGAATGTTAGAACTACGTATGAATGTGTAATTATAGCACAAGTGGTAGAAGACATGAAATAAAGGATTAGCATTTTGGGATTGTGTGAAACTAGGTGGAACAGAGCAGGCAAAAAGCATACAAGCACAGGTATACCAGTGCTGCTCCAAGGCCATACAGAGGAAAATGCTTTTCACTGTGAAGGAGTGGCCCAAATGCTACCTAATGAAGCGGAGAAAGCATTAATACAGTAGGAAGTAGTGATTTCTAGAATGATAACAGCAATATTTATAATCTCTCTCTCTCTCTCTCTCTCTCTCTCTCTCTCTCTCTCTCTCTCTCTCTCTCTCTCTCTCTCTCTCTCTCTCACGTGCGTGTATGCGCGCACGCGCGCGCGCACACACACACACACACACACAAGTCAACGAGAGCATTGTGACATTATTGTTTCAGCCACTCCTACATTTTAAAATATAACAAAAATGCACTCCCTCAGCGAGTTTGTCAATGGCTAAACATAGAAATCGCCTTCAATGTTGAAAAACAACACCTGCACGTCTGATGTCAGGGATCTGATGGAAATGTAGCCGGAAGCCAATCCCAAGAGATTGTTGATGAAAGTCTGTCATGTAGGCGACAGATGCATCACCTGCCAGAATGACGTCATTTTTCGTGCCAGGAGAAAATTCAGCTCAGGATTAATTTTGATTGGTGTGGTGGGAGAGAAATTAACATAAGTTTGTTAATTAGATGAGCTGAAGAAACGTCTACAGAAAATTCCAATATTTATCGCAGTTGGCCGAGATTCTTTTAGGAGAAAGGATGTGTTTTTCCATTGGAAGACTTTGTGTAGGTAATTTCTAAGTCCTGAAGACATCGGTTAAGTTGGAGATCATAATGAATTGACTTAGATTAGTAGAGAGACTAGAAAGGATCTGAATTTATAGCAGAGCTTTCTTTATGATAATGGAAGTAGGTATAGATTTAGAAAAGTACTCCGAAGATGTAATTATCTCTTTGACAGAGAATATTGAGTGAATATCTTTCTGGTTCAGTTCAGGCACTTTATGAGTGATGAACTTTCCATTCCCTATTCATTCAGAGTCTTCATGTGTAGCTTATGATTAGGAAAAGAACTACCATGATACTTTTCTGAAATATCACTGATATTCTTTTACGGATGACACTTTTCTGATCTGTCATTTATAATCTCTGTATATCTATATGAAAAAGAGAGTGAGTATAAAGTACTTATGAATGAGTGTTCTCAATAAATATATAAATATGATGTGATGTTACATAGCCATTTATCCCGTAGAAGAGAGACAATGCCAGGGCTGTGTAATGGTGTGATTCTTGCTGATAGCCACCCAGATAATCTCGGTGCCAGGGCCTTGAGAACGCAAGGATGATTCACCTGCACAGCGTAGGAGTGAAGGAGACCTATCTTGTCAATATAAGAGGTGAAGGCCTACATCAAATGTTGGTGTGAGAAGATGAGAGACATCCAAATGTTGGAGTAATGATATTCAACAGGGCAAGGTATGACTAGCTTGCCCCTATGTAATAATCCCTTCACCTTCGCTCTCTCTCTCTCTCTCTCTCTCTCTCTCTCTCTCTCTCTCTCTCTCTCTCTCTCTCTCTCTCTCTCTCTCCCCCCCCCCCCCTCCCATTCTCTGTGAGCAGAGATCTATGTTTTTTTATCCATGTTTTCAACAGAGAATGGTGGTTTTTTTGGCTTACACTGGGGCATAGTCATGAATGCTGAATATTGTCATCATGGAGGGTCAAAGTCATCAATAAAATATGAAGGGATTCACCTTGATACTGCTGGAAGAGCGTAATTTCATTGACCAGCATTGACTCCTCTGATTTCAAAGCAACCCCAGCATTATGGGAGTCAGCTAACTACACTATCAATATCCTTTTTACTATAGCATGGCCAGCAAAAGTAGTACCTACCACAATAGTACCCACATCTTTAGAATCCTGACCGCATTGACTTTTTTTTAGTATAGTTTGTGATGATCTCATGAACATTTTCTATAGAGTTCATGATGACCTCATGGACAATTTTTAATATAGTTTGTGATAACCTAATGGACTTTGTAGTCTTGTGTTTTCAGTGGATTCATGAACATTTTAATACCATCTGTTGGAAGAAACAGTTTAGCACTCATTGGTGTATGAACAGTGTTAATTTAATTATACACATGTGAGGAACACATGAACAGTTTTAGTGATAAACAGAGATAATTAGTGGTCTTATTATGTCTTTTATTTGTGTGTTATTTTTGAATTGTGTATATTTTTAATATGCCAGTTGAACCCCCCCCACCCCCACCCACCCATGTTATCCCATTATAATATAATTTATATCCAGGAGTTATTCTCGTTTCTTATTGACTTATGTCTTGGTTTATTGTGATATTATTATATAATTAAACATCAACTCTAGAGGAGAGCAGAGTGTGGCAGGGAGACAACACGCATCAAGTTATCCAGAGTGAGCTACCTCCTCTCTTGAATGCAGTGACTTTCCTGTCCTTCTACTAGAAAACCTTTCTTATATCTATTAGAACCTTACTCTATGACCTGTCTCCACCCCTAGGGAGTCTTATGAGACATTTCTGGTTTTCTGTAGCAGTTGGTCTCATTGTATAGGGATATCTATCGCAGTGCTCTGAATCTACTTTACCACAAGCATGATCCAGTGTTATGTACTAACAAATGGCAAGACAAAACAGTTACAGAGGAATTTTACAAGAAACTTCAAAGCAATATAGATAAAGAAATTGTGTTATCAAAATTTTGATGAGTCACAGTAATGCCAAGATAGGATCGGATAACATGGATTACAAAGTGATCATGGGGACACATGGATGTTGGATAATAAACAAAAATGGAGAATTATTCACCAATTTTTGTGTGGTGAATCAATATGTCATAAGTGGAAGTGTTTTTTAATATAGAAGAATGCATAAAGCAATATGGGTATTACCAGACCATAATACAGTAAACCAAATTGATTACATCTGTATTGGTAAAATATGCTGATCATCTCTACATCATGTAAACATTTGTAGAAGTGCAGCAGTAGATTGAGATCACAATCTGCCAAGAATCAAAATTAAATATTGAGCACAACCCACTCATGGCAATGCTGATCGCATTCTGGTACGAACTTAAGGCCTATCCATGTCAATATGGAAGCACTAGACGAGTTTCGCTCTCGTTTGAGCTCGTCAGTAGTGCATATTCCTGACAGGATCCGGAAACAAGCCCCGGATTACAGGCGTGTGAAGCGGGTGTGTAACCATGCGGCACACACTGGACACGCCAAATTATCATAACAGAATACCACAACGCCACCCATCGTAGGCTATGCTCAAGATTGCCCAATCGCCGCGACTGACATCCATCAATTTATGTGGACCCGAACGATCAGGACTTCTCACTGGCAAGGAACACCAGGCCTCCTAAAATCCAGTGAGCAATAATCAAATTGATTATTTGGTTGTTTCGGGATTTGAAATTTAAATATTGAGCACAACCCACTACTGGCAACGCCGATCGCATTCTGGTACGAACCTAAAGCCTATCCACGTCAATATGGAAGCACTAGACTCGAGTTTCACTCTCGTTTGAGCTCGTCAGTAGTGCATATCCCTGACCTGATCCGGAAACAAGCTCTGGATCACTGGCGTGTTACACACCCGCTTCACACGCCAGTGATCCGGGGCTTGTTTCCGCAAATTATAGAGGAATAATGTTGTCAATTCCGGGGTATATATTAAGCAAAATCATTACAGAGAGATTAAGAGATCCATTCGTGAACAAGGCATGAACAGGCAGGTTTCAGACCAAATTGATACCGCAGATAGCCACGTTGAACATGACAACAGGGCAAAGCACAGATCTTCAGTCGCAAATCTACCTTGACTTTGTGGACTATGAAAAAAGCCTTTCACAGTATTAATAGGGAATCACTCTAGAAACTGATGAGACACTAGGATTCCACAGAAAATCATTAACTTAATAAGAGAACCACATAAAGATACAAAATGCAGAGCAGTTCAGGGCAGAAAACTAACATATATTTGAAATAAGAATAGCATTGTGATATGTAATTCTGTTGTCACCTCTGCTAATCTAGCTGGCTATAGACTGGATTATAAAGACAATAACTACTGTCAGAAATGGAATTCAGTGGACGCAGACAAAGCAATCTGTTGATCAGGACTTTGTTGACAACACTGCCCTGCTATCCCACACACAAAATCAAATGAGAGAGTAGTATTTAGGGTTGACATTTTCAAGCATTCATGATGGGAGGCAATTATTTGTGACCAGTTAGTTTTACCAAACCATTGTTTAGTGCTGCTTGCTACTGTGATAAGCTTTAAATATTAGGGGTGTTCATTTGAAACCCGCTCCAATGGCTTTATTACAAAAGCATGAAAGAAACACTAACAGGTGTGGTAGAATTAAACAAAGCATTCATTTTGAATGAATTATGCACCATGGGTTGGTCAGAAGAAGTTTCCGTAGGCATTCAGGCAAGCATCCCATTCCTTAGGTAGTCGGCGAATGCCGCTCGCAAAGAAAGGATTGTGATTGCTAACTGAACCAAGTGTTTACCGCGTTCATTACGTCTGCATCTGTGTGAAATCGTTGCCCCTTGAGAGCTTATTTTAGAGGTCCGAACAAATGAAAATCACATGGTGACAAATCAGGACTATAGGCTGGATGTTGCAGAATTTCCCACTTCTTCCTTGCTAATGCTTCCTGCGCAATCTTTGTGACATGCGGACGAGCATTATCGTGCAACAAAATCACACCGCGAGGAAGCATGCCAGGTTGTTTATTTTTTATGGCTTTTTGCAGCTTGTCTAGTGGGTAGAGTTGATGTTGACACCAAGTTCTTTAAAGTCGGCCAACAATAGTCCTTTATGATCAAAAAATTCGCTCTGCATAACCTTACCAGTAGAAACCTGTAACTTGCATTTTTTGGCTTTTTGTGATCCAGCATGCTTCCATTGCATGCTCTCTGTTTTGCTGCTCGGCTCAAAGTGGTGACACCATGATTCATCACCTGCCACTCTGCGGAAGAGAAATTCATCACCCTCCAATCTGTAACGCAGCAAGTGGTTCAAACACCATCACATGCGTTCCTCTTTTTGGTGGTCGGTCAACATCCATGGTACCCACTGTGAACACACCTTCCCAATTGAGGGTTCCAAATGTTGCTGTATGTAGCCGAGGCGTGGTGTTGGGGTGAGCGCCCAACGTTGCTTAAATACCTCAATGGCTCGTGAATACATAACCTATGCAGCAAAAGTCCAACTCCTGGCCTTCACGCGGCGGACCTGTTTAAACTAACAGGAGAAGGGGCGACGGCGAATCTCTGGCGCCGGAAAATAACCAGTATGCTCTAGATGTGTATGCACATACATGCATGCGCAGACAGGTGTGTGCGCGTGTACACATCTACACTCGAGTGAGACCACAGTCTGCTCTAGCAAAGAAAGGTGCTGAAGTCGGAGGCAACCAGCCAAGAGGCGCACCACAGAAATCAGGATGCCATGCAATCACGCAAAATGGAATATGTCGACTACTGCTAATCGTTATGGTGCTCGCCCTGCTTTGGACCCCCAGGCAGGTGCAGTGCCGGGCCCTATGTCTCGAAAGGGTCCAACCCCAACTACTGGAGGTCCTTCTCAGATGTCCTGTGGAGCCAGGGGACATGAGAATAGGATGACTGGCCTTACCAAACGAAGACTTAAAATAATGCACTGGAATGCGGAGGGAGTCAGCAACAAAAAAATAGAATTAGAAAAAATCTTGGACCAAGAAAAAGTAAGCATATGTTGCTTGCAAGAAACTCACCTCAATGAAAATATAGCCTTCAAAATCAGAGGCTACCAGTGTTACCGATCTGACCGAAAGGACAGGCGAAAAGGTGGGATACTGACCCTTGTAAGAAATAACATCATGGCCTCCCAAATCAAAGTCTACATGGAAGGGGCTGAGTATCAGACACTTAAACTTAAGACAGGTAATACAGATCTACATCTGATCAATTACTACTGTCCAAGTGACCGCCCACAGGCACTGGACACACTACCACTAAAAGAAAAAATGATTGTGTGTGGCGATTTCAACAGCCACTCGCAGAGCTGGGGCTATGATCACATGGACCAGAGAGGAGAGAGACTGGAAGACTGGCAGGATGAGAATAGATTCATGTTGATTAACAAGCCGTCCGACCCACATACTTTCTACTCAAGATCATGGCACTCTACAACTACACCTGACCTGGCTTTTCATTCACCAGACCTGGAGTGGAACATTACACGAATTGTTGGGAAACAACTTGGTGGCAGTGACCATCGGCCAGTCTTTCTAACCGTAGAAAATGAGCTTGTAAGTGAAAGCAGCACCCTCTCGAGGTGGAACTACAAGAAAGCAGACTGGGCAATGTACAAGCATCGCACCAGCATATTGGTTAGAAACCTGAACACTGAGAAAGACATAAATAAAGTAGTTGAAGAGTTTGGGAAATGCATACTACAGGCAGCGCGAGAAACAGTACCAAGAGGAGCCCGTAAACAATATAAACCCTACTGGAGTAGTGATCTGGAACAGTTGCATAATGATGTTGAAGTGTGTAGAAAGCAAGCAGAGGCCACACCCAGCCAAGAGCACCACAATAAATTCCAGCATGCAAAAGCCAAATTTCAAAGGGCCAAGCTGCAGGCTAGACGGAAAAGCTGGCAGGAGAAAACGGAGTCTCTGAACTTTGAAAGAGACACAAGGAAATTGTGGAAGCTAATAAAACAGCTTAATGACGAGGGCACAGGGAGAAACTCAAAAATTGCGCTACATAAAGATGGAAAAATCTTAACAAGAAAGCAAGCAGCTGACCATTTTGCGGACTCGTTCGCACAAGATAGCAATATCAAAATTAGTCCAGAGAAACAACAAGAGATTCGAGAGAAACGACAACATACAGGACAGAAGGAAATAGTACATGAGGTTCTGGAGGCACCCATCACAATCAGCGAACTGGAGCTAGCCATATCAAAACTGAAAATGAGAAAGTCACCAGGAGCTGATGGTATCTCCAATGAAATGATCAGGAACCTAGGAACAGAGGCCAAAGCAAAGCTGTTGCAGATCTTCAATAACAGCTGGACCTTAGGCAGTGTTCCACAAGCCTGGACAGAAGCAATCATGATACCCCTCCTAAAATCAGGGAAAGATGGTTCTATTGCCTCTAGCTACAGACCAATTAGCCTCACCAGCTGTCTCTGCAAAACACTGGAGCATATCATCAATCACAGACTGCAGTGGTACATTGAAAGTAAAAACATCCTTGTGCCACAGCAGGCTGGTTTTAGGCAGTGCTACTCTACGGAAGATCAGACAACCTACCTCTCTCAAGAAATTGAGGATGCATTCCAAGAGAAGAAGCTGGTGCTTGCGGCATGGATAGATCTGAAGAAAGCCTTTGACAAAGTCTGGAAAGAAGGTCTGATGAAGAAACTGAGAAACTGCAAAGTCAATGGAAGAATGTACAAATGGGTGAAAGCATACTTGCACAACAGAAGAGCCCGAGTACAGATAGACGGACTCAAGAGCAAGAAAGTACTACTGCGTCACGGTGTCCCCCAGGGCGGAGTCTTGTCCCCACACTTTTTCTAATCTTCATCAATGATCTTGTTGCTCACCTACCGCATGGAATTAAAGCGGCAATGTACGCCGATGACCTGGTTCTATGGAGCACAAATGAATATGCATCAGTGGCCACCAGATTGCTACAAAGAGCTGTAGATACATTTGCTGCATGGGCAAATAGATGGTGTGTCAGCATAAACACTGACAAGTGCAGCACCACCCTATTTACCCTCTCTCCAAAACAAAAGGCAGGGATCATCCAGATAAATGGAACACCCCTAAGAGAAGATAAAGAACCAACATACCTTGGAGTAACATTTGATGGCAAGCTGACATGGAGAAAGCACATCAACAAAGCAGTAGCAAAAGCCAGAAGGAAAATAGCCATCCTGAGAAAGCTAAGTGGAACCACATGGGGAGCCAGTACGAAAATACTTAGCAAAGTTTACCAACACAGCATACAACCACACCTGGAATATGGGTCAACTGCGTGGTGTTCAGCATCAAAAACCACACTACAAGAGCTGGACAAGGTGCAAAATCAAGCACTTAGAGTCACCACAGGAGGGATGAGATCAACCCCTATAGTGGAAATGGAGAAGATGGGGAGGACACAGGCACTGAGTGAGCGCAGAGATACGAAAACGCTAATACAAGCAGAAAAGTTCCTCAGCTTGCCAGGCCACCCTATGAAGAACAGATTTGAAAACCTAGCTATGGGGCGGTTGAAAAGAAGTAGTTTTATCCACCAGGCCAAACGACTCTGCAGAGAAACCACTGATCTGCCCACAGTTGGTATCCCCCTAACAACTATTCCAGAGCGAACTCCATGGAAAGATGAGCATAGACTATCGTTACAAATCCAGACAAAAGTGAGAGGAATATTTGATAAGGAAGAACAGAACAGTGTGCAGCGCAGAACAGCCACTCTCAGCTTCCTTGATGAAGAATACCCACAGGATCTCTGGATCCGAGTCTACACAGATGGGTCAGCACAAAATGCTGTTCGAAATGGAGGAGCGGGAGTGTACATAGAATACCCAAATAATACTAGGGACACAGCCAGAGTACCGACAGGAAAGTACTGCCATAACTATGATGCCGAAATTGAGGCAATCAAGATAGCAACAGAGAAATTACTAAATAACAACCTGTGGTGCTACTAACAGATGCAAAATCAGTACTCGAGGCGCTCCTCTCTGGGAAATTGCCAGTACTACGGACACTACTTTCTGAACTTAGCAGTCAGCATAAAGTCACCATACAGTGGATACCATCCCACTGTGGAGTACCCGGAAACGACAGAGCTGATCAATTGGCTAAGGAAGGAGCCAAAGAAGAACAGCCTGATGTGTCCGTTACATACCACCAAAAGAAAAGAATGATCAAATTCAGTCAGAAAGCCACCAAAACCTGCTCAAGATGACTACCACGTTATGGACAGACCAGAACAAGTCATTATTCTGCGCCTCAGAACAGGACACAATAGATTACGCAACCACATGTATACAAAATTCAAGATTGGTGAAACAGCCATGTGCACATGTGGATTGGCGTCGCAGACAGCTGAGCACATACTCCAAGACTGCCCAAAATATAACATATCTAGGCAAACCTTCTGGCCTAGAGAGACGACAGTGGAAGATAAACTCTATGGACCACTGTGTGAACTGAAAAAAACAGTTCAATTCATGCAAGAGACGACATTGCAGATATAGACATATTTCAAGCGAACGAAAGAAGAAGAAGAAGTCCCAATTGACACATCAAATTCTTTCGCTAGCAAACGTATGCTTCGACAACGGTTCATCTGTACTGCTGCATCAATTTTGGTGATGGTTTTTTCTGTTGCAACAATATGCACTTGACCCGGCCGCCGAAGATCTGTTGTGAACTGACATCCTTTCCTAAACATTCGTGCCCAGTCTGTCACTGTTGTCTTCGACACACATCTGTTACCGTGCGCTGCCTGCATTCTTCGATGAATGTCCACTGGTTGACATCCTTCAAATGAAAGAAATTGAATCACCGCTCTTTGAGCTTCTTTGGACGGATTTTGGATCAACCCAACCATTTTCTCAATGGTCAGAAACAGAACCTATGCATCATGGACGAAGAGCATGTGCTCTTTTATTCATTGGTCAGTACTTATCACAAAACTATGACATGATCATGTTCAACGTACGCAATTACATGCGGTGCGGCACGAACGGATTTCAAATAAACGTCCCTTATATTTCCTGTACAATGTGTAATATAGTTCTGAAAGAAAACACAGAGATATGTGATCCTTAAACGTTCACAACTGTGCGAACATTAAAGAGAGAAGAGAGTTCTACGCCAAATGCTGGAAAACCCTGATATGCTTTAAGAGTTAAATAATACACATGGAAAAAGACAGTTGCATTAATACTTACATTGCGTGCTCGCATCTGACCCTTCTTCCTCCTCTGCACCTGTGCTGCCTCTGGGTCAGTGTCAGCTTCCTGAACATCCCCAACACTGTCCATGGTATTAACGCTGCCAGAGTCTGACCTTTTGTCAGATTCGTTGTCAAGGTTAGAAACCTCACTGCCTATTCGGGTCTCAAAAGTATCTAGATCTGTTTGTGGTATTGAAGTAGGCGTGGCTTCTGTGACAGGTAAACTACTAGGAACTGGTGGAGCAGGCTCCCTCTTCTTGGACACAGGCTCAGATTTCTGTTGAATGTTTGTGATATTATTTGTGGGCAACTGATATTTACCCCCCACGATGTTAGTGTCAGGGCTAACTACAAAACTATTAACAACAGTTGTGCCTCCTTCGAAAATCAATTTATCCTCTTCTGTTGATTTTTCTCCTGGCCCTTCTAGCTTTGAAAAAGTTTGATTCTGCTTCTCTTCATTTTTATTTGAATCTAACACCTTGTCTAAATCAGTAGTAATATCATAAGGATGAACTATATCCTTGCTCTCCACATCAGTCACCTCTGGTGTTATGTAGTCTTTAAATGTGTCAAAAACAACACTGGCCACAGAGGGTTCTCCTGTGGGAGAACTGATAACGTCATCAATTACATCTGCCATTATCTCCACAGCAACTACATCTCCAACTGGTGTCTTGTCTACAGAAGTAGCTGTAGGCAATACTGAAGTTTTGCTTCCTTGTTCCTTATGATTCTCTGCTGCAGTTGATACCTAATGAGTTATTTAAAACAAAGAAAAAGATTCTTAGGATATCAGATGATGGAAACCAGAAATTATTAGTAGGTTAAGGTAGTGACAACAATGGTGACAGTGATGAAAGAAATGGGAAAATAGTAAAGAAAGTAAATAAATAGTATGAACACAACACATAAATAAATCCATATACATATATAGATGCATACACAAGTGTAAGCACGCACAAATGCATGCATGTGCACTCACACATAGCTTTCAGTTAAAAATTGTTAGCTTTCAGTTTAAAATTAAAAAAAAAAAAGTACTGAACACATACATGATTTGAGAACTTTTTTTCTGATAACTCCTGCTATATACAGGGTGTATTTTTAATGACTGCGCAGTGTTTGGAAATATTGCCTGTCCAAGTTTTACATTTACCTATTATGTTGCATGAACTTTACAGAGGATGAATACACAACTTGGACCGGCAATAGTTTTAAACACTGCACAGTCATTAAAAATACAACCTATATATTGTGTACTCACACAGTTATACATTCAGACACATGCCTTAGAAATACAATTTCAAATGAGCTAACATTTAATACAACTTGAACCACAGCAAGATTACCACAGGAATGTAAACTTGCATCTAAATTGTAAAATTAGGATGAAGAACAAAAAACAGTCACAAAGAAAATAACTAGGACCTGAAGAATAAAATCTAAGAAAGCGAAGATCAGGAAAAAACTACAATCAAGAACATTAGAATAAAAATTATGAAAATAAACACCTGCATGAGAATCAGAAGAAATGAAACTATGATTATGAGGATCAAGAGAATACAAATCAGTATTAGGATAAGAAGAATAACAGAAATGATGATCAGGAGTATCAGGAACAAAATGCTAAAAACTTCAAAATAGTTAAGATATTGGGAACAGGACAGAATGAAATACCATCAGGAACAGAAGATTAACAATTATTATCAGGAATAAAATAATAATTTTAAAAATTATTGGGATCAGAAAAACAGCAATAATTCTCATCAGCAATATACAAATATAATCAGGAAGATTTGAATAACAATTATTAGAAGCAAATGAGTACCAATTATTATCTGAGCAGGACAAACTGTCTAGTATTTCACAGGAACTATCAGAATTCTGAACTTTGGCAATAAAATAGCATCACTAAAGACATCTAATCACAAAGTAAACCCCAACTTACGCCAGAGGCAAGTGAGTCATCAACAGAGGCAGCAACTGTAGACACTGGAGCTGATGGCGCTGGGCTTTTCTTCTGTGATTTTTCTGTCACAGCTTGTTTGCGTCCCTCTTTCTGAGATTCTGATTCTTCATTCTGTTCCAACATCACATGCAAACAAATAAGCAATATGTAGACAGAAATGAAACTACCACAAATAACTAGACAATTCTATTGCATTACATTCTCTGAGGTACTAGATTAATTTACCAGATAATAGAATCTCAATGGCCAGTGGCAAAACGAGTGGAGTCTCAAAATGGCAAAACCTGCTTTGAATCCAACAAAAAGGAAAATAAGGGAGCTGACTGGTCTCGAGGTATGGTGTCTGCCTCGAGTACTGGAGGTCTCAGGTTCAAGACCTGGTGAGGGCCGGGATTTTTTCATGTGGACTTATAGTAACAAAATGTCCTCTGGTTTCTGGGTAGTGAAATTGGACGCCTGTGTATAATGTTGCGCAGGTAAAAATCCCTTGGCAGTTGGAAATCGAAAAAGAGTAGCCTAACGGCGCTGCCCAGGCAAAAGTTTGAGTTAAAAATCTACCCAAAGTATTTCAGGATCTTCGCTGGTGCTACGGAGTTTGTGCACTGAGCTGAGTTTCTACGGACTCAGGCTTGAGTTAGGAGTAGAATGGAGCACTTATGGGTTACACCCGTGTGATGTTGATCCGTCGACTAAACTAAACTAAAAAGGAAAATAACAGGGCAACTAATCTTTAAAAGTGAGCCTTTATTGAGTGATCAAGAGGATAAAGATAAGGTTAACGGCACTGACTACATTGTAGTGGGTTTTACCCCATATAGCTCTCTCTCTCCGCAGAAAAGCAAGCCGTCTGTCAAGAATATTGCACAAAGCACATACTTCATAGTTCTAGTGATCAACCTCAGGGATCTTCAGAAAAAGATACACTTCTGAGCAGACGGCTTGATGACTTCACCAGAGACCCCTGTAATGACTGATCACACTGGTCACACTAATGTATCCTTTGTGCATTCACATTGTCCCCACACTTGGTCCCAAGGGGTCAGCATATCAACTTGCTATTACCACAAATCCATGCATGAGCTAGGCAGACGGTCCATCTAAGATCTTGACAAGAAGATACTATATTCGTAAGTATGTCTATATAATTTAGTAAATCACACCATATCTACTTGTGACGGACATTCTGAAGCAGACAGAATAAGTGAGCATTAGTATTTTTTCAATAACACTGTCCATGCTTGTGAACGTTTGACCTATGCAAGTATGCACTATGGAGCTGTCATTCTTTAGGATAAAGCAGTCTTAATGCATGCATTTAATGGAATAAATTAACATAAAAAAAGATTACAAACACGTTAGAAAGATGTGGATTGAAGAGATGATATGACAAGGTCAAGAACCATAATGAAAAAGATCTCACTTTCCCAGGAAACCAGACATCAGTTTGGTAAACTGAAGGAGGACGGTCACTGTATTTCAATACCGAGGAATAGTAATGATACCTGTTGTAAGTCTGCAAAAGTTACAGGAATTTCTTATGAAGATGGTTCACGATCAGCACAAGCATTTTGCACACCATGCATGGAGAGATCTCATAATCCCAATGTGTTGCTTGTCTAGTTGGATAGAGCCAGACCTAACCAATCCCAGACTTCATGCATGGAGAGATCATAAATGTGCTCAGAATAACTTGCCTGTCTAGTTGGATAGAGCCAGATCTAACCAATCCCAGAATCCATGCATGGAGAGATCATGAATGTGCTCAGACTGAGTGTTTTCTGTCTAGTTGGATAGAACCAGATCTAACCAATCCCAGACTCCATGCATGGAGAGATCATGAATGTGCTCAGATTGAGTGTTGTCTATCTAGTTGGATAGAACCAGATCTAACCAATCCCAGACTCCATGCATGGAGAGATCATGAATGTGCTCAGATTGAGTGTTGTCTATCTAGTTGGATAGAACCAGATCTAACCAATCCCAGACTCCATGCATGGAGAGATCATGAATGTGCTCAGATTGAGTGTTGTCTGTCTCACTGGATAGAACCAAATCTTAACCAGTCTTGGATTCTATCAGTTAACACAAGAGTGAGCAAATACAATGTAAAATTATATCAGGTGTAGGAAATAGCAGGTTTCTATGAAGACAAAAGCAGGCATGACTCTGAACAATCTTTACAATGCAACACCCAAAATATAAGTTGCATATTATACACTATGTTATACAAATATTTTTTTTTTAATCTGCTGTAGCTGAACTGTGTTCTACATTGCATTCTTTAATTATAGCACATCATTACATGATCCAATTAATTATGCATCTCTTCCCTCGAGCTTTCGGTGCTTCTTAAGTTCACTTTAACCTTTTTGCCATTCTCTTTGCTGATGCCTTCAAACCAAGAACAGCTCCGGCTATGTTGAAATGTGTTCTACTAAGATGTCTTGTCCATCTTGTCTAAATTTGCAACTGCGCCAGTTTTGTTTCTTGGCTCTGTTTATTGCACTTCATTAGTTATATTTTTGTTTTATTAGTCTTGCTCTTACATCTTTGATGATTACACCACTAGGCTTGTTCTCGTGATTTTTTTAAAGAGCTCTTTAGCTCCATACAGCTTAGAGTTTAGTGTAGATTCAGCAGACCAGATATTTTTCTTAATTTGCTGTACAGGACAATCCTGAAGACATTCTTCAGATGTTTGTTTGATTTGTCCACATAAGCATAGCAGATTCAGACAAAACCTATATACATTTACCAAGACTGTTATTCCCATCCTAAGGTGAAGAATGGTGATCTGTTTGTGTTGGTTAAGAGTGTGGTAGTCATTGCTGGATTGATTCTGTATGCACTGGTAATGATTTGGTTATTTTCCAATTGAAAAAAATAAAAAACCAACAGAATAATCTAATGTCAAATGCTTAACTAAATAATTATATACAGAAACAGTAATCCCACAACAGCAGCTGATACTGTTACAGAGTTATGACTGACATGATTCATATATACTAGGGCAATGCATTATAAGGTGGACTGTCCAGCTTCCATCCTTATGCTATCTTTGGCTTTCCTTGCTATGAAGGGAAAGTGTTCAGGCCCCAATCCACTGTCAGTCTATTGACTTGTTATAAATGGGACCCTTATGGTATTTCTTTTCTGTATCTGCTTGTGGAAACAGAGTTGCACGTTTCGCTTCCTGATTCACTGTTATCATCTTCCAGATAAATTTATCATATCCATTTTATGGAAGATTGAACAGTGGCCCTCTGCTGACAAGCCTGTGTATTAGCAATTATACTAATACGGCTATTACAACAATGTACCAATCACCAGTGTCAAGTTTCATATCTTACCTTTCCCTTCTCACTTTCCAAGGAGATGGTGTCTAAGTCTATAGAATGAGAATCAACACTCAAGTTTCTCTGGAAAAAAAAACATGCAGAACAAAACTTGGTGAAACCTGGCTGTTACACAAGTGTAGCACTATAGAATGAACTCGTGCTTTAGCTTTCTACAACAAAGAAAGTGGTTGGTTGTTTACTATGCATGTGAGCAATGTCTACTCAGGCACTGGGTGAAATACACTAAAGAATGTTTCAATCTGTGATATAGTTTTCTTTCTTTCTTTCTTTTTCGTTCGCTCGCTTTATACTCAAGCATAGTCCTTACACACTATTTATAGTAGTAGTGGACTGAATTTTGCGTGTGGCTCAGCTTTCCCTTTTACTGGTGTCCCTCGCCTTCAGGCGAACCCACTCCGACTTCAGAGGTATGTGATATAGTTATGATTGGGCACGAGTCTGTCCTAGATGTATCTCCAAGGTGGTAGAGGCGGAGTGGCCTCTAGATATAGATGTTTGCTGTGAATATCCAATAAGCCTGTATACCAACATAGGTGATGGTCATTCAGAGGAGGAGAGTTAATTATGAGGGGTAGCTAACTAACTATAAAAAACCATGTGATATGGCCATGAGCAGGTAAGATGTCCCATAACTTTTCTACCCTGCTGCTATGTAGGGCTCATCTCTTCGAACAAAGTCTAGTGCAGTTAAACTATAGACAAACCAGCAGAACTTAGGGGAAACAAAGTCTAGTGCAGTTAAACCAAAGACAAACCAGCAGAATTTAGGGGAACCCGCTGTTGTTCATGCCAAGTACATTATGATATGACAATTTCAGAATAAGATGTAAATGGCCGCTCAACCCTTAGCAGCTACCACTGGTAAGGAAAGTTATGTGTACCCGGTAACACCAGAATGGCAGCAGGTGACAAGAGTGCAGTAGGAGCACAATGCTGAAAGCAGGAACAGGGAATGTCAGCAGCATGAGGACATATAATAAGCTAGACAACACCAAATAGGAAGTGAAGAAATTGAATATTAACATTTTACAAACGAGCGAGACCAGATGGAATGAGTCTGGAATTACAACATCTGGTATCTTTAACATAATCCATTCTGGGTGAGAGAACTTCTTCTTCTTCTTCTTCTTCTTCTTCTTCTTCTTCTTCTTCTTCTTCTTCTTCTTCTTTCGTTCATTGGTGAGAGAACTACTAAAGCAGTGTAACCATCAAAATACATAACCCATTGGCAGAAAACTTGTAATGCTTTAAAAGTTACAAAAACTACCAAATACATACTGCCACAGTCATCATAGCTTAGTTATAAGCAAACTCCAACTTAAGTTAATGAAAGTCAAATATAAACTAAGAAACATTACACCAGATCTGTATGTACTGAAGAGTGAGAAAAACGACAGAAGAAAAATGCAATGTGGAAACAGAGAACAGATTTGGTGCATTGTCTAATCTAGAAATTCTATTTCAACATGTTAATGATAAAATCCGTGGCCGCCGAGGTCTCCATGGCCAAAGGCTTGTGAATGCGGTTTGTGAGCCGCTTACCAGGCGTTTAAAATGCAGTCGCAACCAATTTGTGCAGCAGATCATGTCACATTGTGTTATAACGTGTTGGTATGGGAGCCGGTCGTTCAGAAAGCAATGGCAAACTACTGAACGTAAAATTTGCCTAGTACATCAACAGCAGTTGAAAAATGCTGGTGTTGACTGCAACGTCCTGCAAGGGATATGCAACATTTTAAAAAAATGATAAAATGGAAATAAAGAACAGATTTGGTGCATTGTCTGATCTAGAAATTTTATTTCAACATGTCAATGATCAAAGGGAAAAGAACTCAGGCTGCAGAAGCAACTATTCCTTAACAGGCTGCAGAAGCAACTATTCCTTAACAGAAGAGTATAGGTCATAGGCAATGGATGATGGGTGACATGTCAAAACTAATGGAGAAAACAGAAGAAACAACCAACATAACTTTGACAAATTTAAAGAGATTCCGAGAAAAATTTGAAAACGATGTAAAGTGGCAAGCTAAATATGGCTTAAGAGACGAATGCACGCTAACTTTATGTCAACTGCTCTAGTTTTAACAAAAGGAAACTTTCAAATCAACTGGTCTATGATTGCCAGCTGGAGTCAAAATACAGATAATATTGCATGCTAAGCTTGTCTGAAGCAGTGGTTTTAATGAGCAATCATCAACTGCAATTATTTCATGTTGACATATAACTTCAACATGCTCATCTTCTGATACTGACACAATGGTAATATTCTAGTTAACAATAGCTGAATTAGATTCACAGCTGAATAAGTCCTACCTTGATAGCCAAAATATCCTCTTCCTCTGTGAGGTCTTCTACAATCTCCACCACCTCTGCCTTGGCTTCACTGATCAGGTCCAATACTGCTTTTTTGTTGACATAGTCTTTGATGAAAGGATGCTGAATGTAAGAATAGAATTGTTATTGTTCAAATTCATGTCATATACATGACAAATCACAATACAGGTAGCTTGTCATAACTGCCAGAGGAAGATTCTGGGGGAACAGCAGATGATAGAAGAATCAATACAAATTAGCGCCCCTACAAAATTAAGTTGATAAATCACAGAAGTCTGGTTCTAGCTATCAAAAGATACATTTCTTTTATCCTTTTTCCACCACCACAACAAAGGCCCTCAAACCAACATATCCCAAGATGCCCATTCTTTTGCTATCTCTTGCAGCTCCCTACGTGTGCTTCCCACATAGTTCTCTAAGACAACCAAATAAGTTATCAGTTATCAGTTGGGGTATCATCATTGCACTCCAGACAGGTCCATGGGTGCTCAATTCCCCCCCCCCCCCCCTCAGCATATGCTTCAGCGTCCAGTGGTTAACAGTGCCAGTTCTGTGTTGGTTGACGAGGCCCCTCATTTTCCCGATGTACCTCTTGTGTCTGGCCGTGCCAATTCTTACTCCCAAGTCTCTCATCCTGGAAAACGATGTGGATTCACTGACGTCAGAGTCCTCTGTTCTCGACATCTCTTTAAGGATGTTAATAACATCAGCGCAATCCATAATAAATCAATAGTTCTCTATGTCTTTAAGTCTCTTCTCCATATATTTTTAAGTCTCCCACTATTTCATTTGTCTTGTGAGTTCCAGGCAGGGGAGTGTCTAGCCTAGTTATACTATTCTCAGGTTTTCTCAGGGTGTTATCCTATCCATCGAAAGTGATCAAAGGTTTTACCTTCCAAACTGGAGTTTATAAAGCCCAAAAAACAGACTATAACAATTAAAGTATTTGCTTTTGTTACCTATATAAATAATAATTTGTATTAAAGTATCTGCTTCTGTTATGTATATAAATATAACTACAAGTTCTCTTCCTTCACCTTGTCTAGAATGGTTAGCTAACTACTTTCAGACTCAGCTAATAAAACTGTTTCATCAGCATATCTGCAAATATTTATATTGTGGCCTCCAACTTTAACCCCCTCAAGATGTTTCTGAGTGGTGTCTTCCTGTAAATGTTGAAAACATCAGGTGACATAACATATTTCTGTCAAACTCTTATTTCAATGGCACTGAATTAACTATTAACTTTATATGTGTTGTCAGAATCTCACTCTGATATATGTTATTTATTATTGTGAAATCTTTCCCATCTACACAGAGCTCCAGCAAAATGTTAACAAGGTCTTATTCGCTTTGTCAAAAGCTTTTGAATAGTCTATAAAACATCAATATAGGTCCTCTTGCATCAGTATACATCTTTCTATGAGTATTAATACAGTGAAAATTGCTTTCCTTGTTCCTTTATCTGCAAAATACTCAAAACTTGAGTTTCTTAAATGTCTGGTCGTATTTTATTTCTTATTCTGAAAGAGTACTTGGTAATATGACTCAATAATCTGACTGTTCCATGTGATCTTATCATGTTTTTTCTAAGTATTATCATGAAAACTTTTTTCCGGATGCTTGAGGATCTCTCTGGTGTCAGACACTTATTTATGATTTTTTTTATGTCCTCTTTGCCAAATTCTCCCAATACTCATTGTCCTGGAGCTTTATCATATTTCATTCTCTACCTCACCTTTCAGTTGATATTTAAATGTGGTTTATAACCTCTGTTATCAATAATTCTTTGATGTATTCTGACCATCATCATAAGATATTCATTTTGTCTAATAAAATATTGGCATCCCCTCACTTACCACACTGTTGGTATGCAAGTATGCTTACCTAACATGTCCCTGCTGTACTTGTGCAAGGTTTACTATCATTGTTCTTGATGTTTTCAAGTTCTTTGCATTGCTCATTGAGCCATTTCTCCTTTGGCTTCACTGCATTTCTTCTTGATTTTTATTTAATTTCCTCTTTTTCATTCCTCTTGTGGGGAGAGTGCGTCAAACCTAGTTATGCACCTCGAAGGTCAGCATGTCTGACTTTGGTATGATTTGAGTCAGATTTGTTTCTTCTAGACAGATTCCATCCAAAATAATAGGCTCTATCTAACCATGGGTAGGTTTTCTTTCCTAACTATTTTTGCCAAGGCAGAACATCTACGACCATGGCTGTTTGCAATTTCCAGCTGCCGTGGGATGTGTAACAGGCACAACTTGCACATGGGACCTCGTGTTTGTCATCCTTCCCCAAGAAGGCAAGGTGTTCGTTCTCACTACCAAAGACATCTGGGGGCGCGATATCACTAGGATCCAACAGTTCTTGGAACAATTACCCGCCCCATGCTGGAATTAACCCCTGAACATCCTGAGCCTGTGACGGACACCGCAACCTCTCAGCCACGGCTCTGCCTGTTTAAGTGATTATATTTCCCGGGTATGTTCTTCTTTCTCTTCCTCTTGCCTAATTTGTCAAATTCTGTTTATCAGTGTCTTCGCTTAAAAGCTTCTTTGTATAATTTTCCAAGAGCTGAGGCATATCTCCAATCGAAACATCTAAGTGTTTCTGGTAGCCAGCCGCCCAGTGTTTTAAACATGTTATTCTAGCTCAGAGCCTCTAAAGACATGGAAGCAGTTTACGTCACACTCAGCTTAAAAAAGTTGCTTAAAAGTCGACAGGGTCGACTTCATCGCACCGGGTTTTATCCCATATTGGCTCGGTCTCTTTCCGCAGCGCGGAAAGCGTCGCACAAAGCACGAACTCCGTAGCTTTTAGCGACGACCCACAGGAGTCTCCGAAACATTTAACTCGTAAACCGAAGGGTGCGGCCCGGAATCGAACCCACAATCCTTCGGATCACAAGTCAAACGGCTTGACCACTTCGCCACAGAGACTCAGCTTAGAGAACTGGCAGTCATCTCTTGCCAGATGTATTAATATTATCATGTTCTTTCAAACGACCACCAATATACTCATTACCATTTTCAATAGTCACGTTCTTAATGATGTAACGACTCATTCATTTTTAGAATCTGAATTCCTAACTGTTCTGGTGTCAGTACAGCACTTCAAGTATTGGTCTTTGGGACCTAACACCACTGTCTACCATTTGTAACTATGCGTATAACATCTTAGTTGCTACTGGTAAGAAACTGTTGTACCCAGAAAATGTCCATTAGCAGATGGTGTGGAAATGTTGTATCAGATGCTATCTTTAGGCTAAAAACTGGGGCCATGTATTCAGTTAATTTTTGTTAGGCTTAACAAGGGCCAAAAGCAACCAATATAAATTAACAAATCACAATTATTTTTGGCAAAGAGATTCTATCTACATAATTTTCTGGGTGAACATCTAGGAAACATCCAGATGGGAAAATGACTGCTGATTCCATCGGAGATGAACTGGGTATTTCGTAGGGGGACTATTGTGTTGACATTCTGGCGGCGGCATTATGCACAGTGTATCTGTGCGGGCTGTTGTTTGTCGAGACTCCTGTCTTTTCCACTTTTCACATTGGGCAGTGGGGAGCGTTTTGTGTGATATTCACTGGCACAGGAACGGAGCATATTGGGGATGACCCGTTGCTGTGAAGTTGGAACTGCGACTAACTAAATAACTAACTAATTTTCTGGAATCCTCAGGGGAAAATAAAGATAGGGAAAACTGAAGAAGAGAAACAAGTAGAAAAAAGATATGTGAGAGGTGTAGAAGATTTTAAGACATAAAAGGGTGTGGCATAGGGCAGAGGCAGGAGGGGGAGAAGTAATGAGAAAAGGAGAAGAAAAAGAAATGAAGAGGTAGTAAAGAAAAGAGATGATGATGGCTGAGGTTGAAAGAGAAGATGGTTAGGGAAAAAAGGGCAAAGATGATGAAGAAGTAGAAGAAGAGGCAAGAAGAGGATAAAGAGAAAGAGAGACAAAGAGATAAAGAAGCAAAAGTGCAGGATGAAGAGTTAAGAACTGCATATTTAGTGAGAAAGGGACCATATATCTTCTGTAAAACATTAGCTTTTTTTTTTTTGTTACCAAAAAAATATAACTCTATTCCGGTATGAACCTAAGGCCTATCCACGTCAATATGGAAGCACTATACTCGAGTTTCGCTCTTGTTTGAGCTCGTCAGTAGTGCATATCCCTGACCAGATCCGGAAACAAGTCCCAGATCCGGTCAGAGATATGCACTACTGACGAGCTCAAACAAGAGCGAAACTTGAGTATAGTGCTTCCATATTGACGTGGATAGGCCTTAGGTTCATACCGGAATACGATCAGCATTGCCAGTAGTGGGTTGTGCTCAATATTTAAATTTCAAATCCCGAAACAACCAAATAATCAATATAATTCTATGTTTCTAAGGTGAGCATTTCAGAAACAAAATATACATTTTGTCTAGTTGGAAATGTAAATAAAATCAAGAATTATCAGACCTGACAAAGTCCAAATGAAGCCCACAATTTAAGAATGACACCTTTAATTTGGCACTTTAAACATTTCCTGGTGTATACACCCAAAAAAAACAAAGAGTATTGGAGAGTTTTGGTCATCATAGACCATAACTTTAGAAAGGAAAAATCCCAATCCACCTCTCAGTGGTAGAGGATGGGAAACACACCACGGTGTGGCAAACGCAGCCCTGGGGACAGAGTATCCACTGGAATAAGTGGACAACTCTGCAGTTGATCAGAGCAGGACACTCACTTGTCCTGACAGTCAGAAATGGCTGTCAAAGGCAGAGGTAAAAGACCACCATGTGGATGTGGAAGGCAAGGGGAAACCACCACATTATCTTCCCAAGACTTCATGGCAAAACACAACTCAGAGGTAGTGAACGGGAAAGATCGAGGGGAAGAGAGGCAGAGGCAGGCCACGAGAGATGATGTTGGATGGATTGGGATGGTGGCATGGAGGAATATCATCAGCAGAGTTGATCCAGAACACCAGAAAGTGAGATCTGTGGAGTGTCATGAACTCCTACGCCAGCTGGCAGGGCACTTGATGATGATGATACAAAGACATGATAGTGCCATGTACTCTTATTTATTATACTGCAATAAGTTGTCATGACGAAGAATCTAAGTGTACCTGTAGAAGAACCTCAGCTGAGGCTCGTTGATCTGGAATCTTAACCAAGCATTTCTGCACAAAGTCCCTGAAGTCCTTGGACCTGAGAAGAGTCAAATGTTATGTGAGCATTAAACAGAAGATATTGATAAAAGTTAATTTGAATGACAGCTACTGCTGTAGCGGTGTGACCTAACGTAAACAAAGAAATTATGTGTTGGAATGGTAAAACAATATGTGAGCGTGTGTATTCACAAGCAGACATGTGTTTAGACACAAGAACGGCAGCTATGCAATCTACTGTGACAGTACTAGAAACTGTAATTTCTACAAGATAAAATTGTGAGTTTTCTGCTGAGATGAACAAGAAAACATGGGCTCAAGGTGTGGTTGTGTTTTCTACTGGTCTCAGATCACACTGTTAGCCCATCTTATCATTCCTTCACTAATGCTTCTCTGATTCAATGTTTCACATTGTTACACCAAATATGATATATCTTAACATTTGTTGTGAACCATGATGGCACAGTGAAGAATGTTGTGGTCCAGCATGAATTCTGTGTGGGAGGGAGGTGTGTGTGTGCGGTGGGTCGGGAGAGGGGGGGGGGGGGGAGGGGGGGGAGGAGGGTGGGTGGGTTAAAGCTGGTTGCACACCTCAAAATTATGTGAATTAGGAGATATAAGCCCTATCAATTCACACTTGTAAGGCAGTAAATTGTCACAAAATTACCACTGCCTGCAAATTGCCAACATTTCCATTAAAAAGACTCACCTCTTTATCCAGCAACCATACGACATTACCACAATCATTTATTTTATTTTCTAAGCAATACTGTGTAATCTATGAAAAGAAAACAAATGAAAAGTAACATTCTTGGATTGCCTTTAACTCATTCTGCGCTGAATAGAAAAGCAAATACGTTTACAGGTTACTTTTTATGCTTTTCTCAACATCTTATATCCCATTTAGTTTTTCACATTAACCTACTCCATCTCAAATATTAAGGGAAAATGCTTAATCAAGTTAATAAATTTAAACACATGGGGAAAATCATAAGATCAGATGGAAAATGTGTGACAGAGATAAAGAACAGAATAGACCAAGCAAAAGCTGCATTTCAGAATATGAAAATTGTCTTATACAATAATTGACATACACTGAATTGTCTCATTGACAGAGAGAACTGAAATGTTATATTTAACCTATTTTGTTACGTGGTAGTGAATTATGGAACGTGAATGGACAATTAGTAAGAGCTTGGTGGCAATGGAGATGTGGTTCCTGAGATGAATGTTGCAAATACCATAGACTGCCAGAGTAAAGAACAACTGCCTGAAAGAGGTTAATGAAAGTAGAACATTATACTCAATCTATAAGAAAGAGATAAGTGTTTTTTGGTCATATAATAAAATCAGAGGAATTGGAGAACATTGTGTTGACTGGAAAAACTGGCGACAGAAGAAGCAGAGGCAGAACAATAGAAATGATGCTTGATGCTCTAAAATGATGGTGTGGAGGAATGACAACAGAGCATACAGAACACACAGGACAAGGTCTGTGGAGAGACATAAACGCCCCGCCACTTTTTCAAGTACATGATGCTGAATCCAGAAAACAAAAATGAAACATACAACTCATGGGTTTTCTTTAGATCACTGTAGCCGGCTCCGTGGCCAAGGTGTTATGGACACAGTTCGTAATCCCGCACACCACGTTCTAAACACAGCTGTGAGTGATTTGGCAGTAGATCTCCTTGCTTTGAGTTTTTTATAAAATGGTTTGGGTGTCGGTTTTTCGGAAAGTAATGGTAAACTACTGAACGTAAACTAGCCAAGAGATCACAAACCAAAAAATGTTGGGGTTGACTGTGACATCCTGTAAAGGATATGCAACTAATTAACAGTGTAGTTACTTTATACACTTTTCTAAACTTGTTATGCCCTGTCCAATTGTCATATTATCCGACTATACCTCAATTAATACTTTCGCTCCTTCTGTCACACAAACTCATAATTTTAAAGACATGTATTATTTTAAACAGAAACAAACCTCTTGGCATAGAATGAGTTAAATTAACAACACCACCCTGGAACTCAAAGAGTTAAGTTTTTTTTTTAAAAACTCAACAAATGAAAGGACACACAATAGACTACAGTGAAACTAATGGTCTCATTACCACTTTGATGGCTTATCAAATCCTGGTGGATCAGATTTCTGAATTTTTATAAGGACTCTCATAGGATGCATGTCTTTGTTGGGTGGCTCGATCTGTGCAAATTCAATTAGTGTAATACCTGGAAAGAATACAATGGTCTGGTGCAATTACTTCTAACAAAACAAACCTTGTATTTAAGTCAGTTTAGTTTAGTTTAATTTAGTCGAGGGATCAACATCACGGCACACAGTTGTAACCCATAAGTGCTCCGTTCTTCTCCTAAGTCCTGAGTCCAGAGAATCTCAGCTTAGTGCACGAAATCCATAGCACTGGCGAGGATCCTGAAATACTTTGGGTAGATTTTTAACTCGAAATTTTGCCCGGGCAGCAGCCGTTAAGCTGCTCTTTTTCAATTTCCAACTGTCAAGGGATTTTTTATGTGCGCAACAATACATACGGGCATCCGATGTCACTACCAGAGACCAGAGGAAATTTTGTTTCTAGAAGTCCACATGAAAAAATCCCAGCCCTCACCGGGGCTTGAACCCGGGACCTCCAGCACTCGAGGCGGATACCATACCTTGAGACCACTCAGCCCCCCTCAAAGCCCCTCTATTTAAGTCAGTTATTCTAAACATAAGGAGATGGTAATAGAGAAAACCAAATGCAGGCAACCAGACCTAATGACATTCACTCCAATACAGCAAACTTCACTCATCTCAGCAAACTAACAATCAGAGTCAGATTTAAAACATAATAACCAGACCTAATGACAATCACTCCAATACAGCAAACTTCACTCATCTCAGCAAACATTCAGAGTTAGAGTACATTTAAAACATAGTAATAGACTGACATATCCAGCATCATCATCATCTGCCATGTGGGCAGCTCAGGCGTTTGTTTTCCTCCACAAACATTTGTCTTCTGTGATTATTATAATCATCATTGTGTGCCCTGTGGGCAGCGCAGGAATTAAGACTTTTTTTATCAATCATCAGGCCTCTCTGATTAATGATCATCATCCCTAAGTAGCAAGTCCCTTATAGAATATTACTCTCATCAAAGTCTACTGAAAGGACTCAATCTGTGCTAGATTCCCTGCCTCATGCACTTTCCTATCTTAATGTGTTGTATCCACGAGTATGTTTTATCAACCCCTTCTCTCATTCAGGCATACATTAACATGTACAGTACAGACCCGATAAGGCGAACTCACCAGGAACCAAATAAATAGTTCTTCTTATCAGAAATTCCTCTTATAAGAGTTCGAAGCACATAGTAATGCATTTACAATGTACAATACAATGTTGTTCGTCACAAAAGAAATTTGCGGTTTGCTCTGTAGTTAAATTGGGCATGTGGCCAGGTAGATCAAATATAAATGTCACATGTGGAAACAGGTTCTCAGCCCAGATCATTTGTATCTATTGAGGTATAATTTAACAGATTTCTCCACCACTGATCATCATCATCAGCATGTGTCAAGGTGAGTGCTGCAAGCAATCATGTTCCTCTACAAATAACTGTCCTCTGTTTGTGACAACTTTGACCACTGACTGTCTCCATATCACTTTGCCTACTCAACTAGCATTTTCTCTCTCTCTCTCTGTTGACCTATGTCTCTGGCACCCTCAGGCTTCCCAGTTGTCACACTCTTGTCCAGACCCTCTCGTCTCACAATGTGACCAAGAAATGATGACTTGTCTTGATGTGAGTAATTAATTCTCTGTGACTGACCTCCTGCAGCACTTTTTAACTGTTGCTGTTAGTCGTCCAATATTTTTTTTTGGCGTCACCCACTTTGAACGCAACCGTAATTCATATATGTGCTACTTACTTCTAGTGCACTGGACTGATTTTTGCCTGTGGATTAGCTTTCCCTATTACCAGTGTCCATCAGGTGACACCACTCTGACTTCTGAGGTACTTGTAATTTACATTCCGGAAGCCAAGGACGAGAAGTCAACATTTTAGTCCAACTGACAGGTGTAGGGGTTGAACCCGCTACCTCAGTATCAGACACATTGGATGTTTGAGAACAAGCACTCTTGTTCATTCAGCCATGCTGACCTCCGTACTAAAATCTACCTTGGCAATCACAGATTCACTATCAAGTCTCCCACATCTAACTTTAATTGAGTACAGACTGAAGGCATATATATGTAATTTTCAACAGGAAAACATTGCTGTGAATAACAGAAGTACTTACCCAGAGACCAGATGTCTGCCTTGTAATCATATGGCGTGTCTTTCAAAGTTTCACACAATATAACTTCAGGTGCCATCCTGAAAACAGCAAGTTATTTTCATTCATGAAATAACATGGCAGACATTTGTTAACACATGTTTTACAAACTAAGTGTTAGTGGTATCAGTTGCATATCCTTTACAGGACGGTGCAGTCAGCCCCAGCATGTATTAGCTGTTTGTGATTTACTAGGCAATTTTATGTTCAGTAGTTTGTCAGTGCCTTCTGAACAGCCGACACTCCAAACCATTAAAATCAACGTAAAGTAATTTGCTTCCAAATCACCCACAGTTAGCTTCGAACCCTCGACTCTGTGTGTTGGGGAATTGTGAAACTTTCACTAAGTGACCGATGACAGTATAGTGACATTACAGTCAACTTATTTTCAAGACCACTGCTGATCTAGAAGTGTCACCAATATGACATTATGTCATCAAATAAGCCAACATTCAATCACATAACTCAATATCATTTGCCATCAAGCTGTCAAATTTGTGAATATAAAATGTTATCACGTTGGCCAGTGTCACGTTCCACTGAGTTGTCTGGTATCACATGCCATCAAGCTGTCAAATTTGTGAATATAAAATGTTATCACGTTGGCCAGTGTCACATTCCACTGAGTTGTCCGGTATCACATATCATCAAATTGGTCAATATTACATGTCATTAAGTTGGCCAATACTTGTCAGGCTGGTCAATATCACAAATGTAGTTAGCAATACACCAGGTTATCAAACTGGTGAATGTCACATGTCATCAAGTTGACCAATATTGTGTCAAGTTGGTCAATATCAATCAATTGGTTAATATCATACCTTATTAACTATGGCTGACTAACTTTTACACAACACAGAATTAGGATAAACATTTATCATCATTAAAATCTGATCATAGAAAATGTACAAATTCCAATAAAGACAAAAACCACAACTCCAAATTCTCTGAGACACAACTATATGACATATTGTTACTTACCAGTAAGGAGTTCCAATGAAAGTGTCCCTCTTCTGTTGTGTTTTAGTGTTTTTTGCAGACACGCCAAAATCAGCTGTGTGAATAAATACAAAAGTTACTCTTTACAATGTATCAACAATCAATAAGATAAACATTGTAAAAAGGTATAAATGCTTTTGTTTGCTGATGATTGTGCTTCTGCTGCTAATTTTGCTTTGGTATTTGCTGTTTTTGCTTTTGTTGCTGCAGCTGCTTCTTCTTATGCTTGCAACATATCAACATGAATGATGTCAATAAAATAGCGATGCTTTAAAAGTCTTCCAAGAAGTCATACATACCTTAGCATTCCAAGAAATCATATATAGCATTTCACCGGCCTGCTTTTGGCAGTTGCTCACATGCTTCTTGAAAGTATGACAAGGCCACAGTATGCGATGATTTGTCACATTATTTGTGAAACAAGAACATATTTCAGCAGTACTAATTTTCATCTAACTTAAAAAAATGGCACTTTAATTTGTTGTTGCCAGTTTGAATTCTGAAAATGATAACTTTCACGCTAAATTGATGATACAATCAATAACCAGATTGTGCTCTGATTAACTGCCAATGTACATTTGTCAGATTAGCAATGTAAGAAAAAGATCCCAATAAGAGAGAAATATGCACATACAGCACATATTAAAGAAGATATGAAGTTAATCATTCCCTTTTGTTAATTTCCTGCCCAAAGAAAAACTACATGTTCAAATTATTCAGACTTTAGACATGCTTTAACGATCCTGCAGAGACTATCATATTTATCTGTGATGCGTATTTCTTCACAGTATCTGTGTAGCATCAGTTAAGCGTTGATCACGTCAAGAGTGGCAGCTGAAACTCTTCCCCGGTTACTGGAAGACCAAGTTATGAGAAGACTTATTAGAAGACTTCTCAGTTTTGTTGGTCGAGCTACCTCTTGAACACCCAGTATTGATGATTGGACTCCTTCTTGAACTCCTAGTTTTGCTGATCGGATTGCTTCTTGAACTCCCAGTTTTCTTGATTGGACTGCTTCTTGAACTCCCATTTTTGTTGATTGGGCTGCTTCTTGAACACCCAGTTTTGTTGATCAGACTACTTCTTGAACTCCCAGTTTTGCTTGATTGGACTACATCTTGAACTCCCAGATTTGTTGACTGGACTGTTTCTTGAACTCCCAGTTTTGTTTATCGGACTACTTCTTGAATGTCAAGATAAGCATTCCTTTGTTTTGTCTGTTTCTTCCTGTGTTGCCCTTCTGGTTTGTTGATAAAGACTGGTCAAAACGTTCACCTGTACCTCTGTGTGTTTTTCCATTCAGTTGAGCTTTCCTAGTTATATTTTGTATTTTTATTCGGCCTCCACTAATCACCAGAAAAAGATAACCCCCTTTTTTGATAACTATATTAGAAGACCAAGATGGTTACATGCACACATGAATGAGTATAAGCAATGACCCAAAAATGAATATACAGCCATGCCAAAATAATATTAAACACGCTATACAAAATGATTTTTTATGGCTGCAACAATTCTTGATCTTATTTCACTTTCACACTGGGCATCTTAAATAGTTTGACCCAGACAGGGAAACTGCTGAACTTGTTGAATGGTTTCTCTCTCAATATGAATATTAATGTTTTTAATTTGCTAATTATGATCGCCTTTAAGTTACAATGTAAACAATGGCAACCACTGAATGTAAACTTGCCAAGAAATCACAAACAGCCAAAAATGTTAGGGTTGACTGTGACATCCTGTAAAGGATATCTTCTTCTTCTTCTTCTTCTTCTTCTTCTTCTTCTTCTTCTTCTTCTTCTTCTTCTTCAGCGTTCCGAGCCATTGAGGTTCTTTGCTGCAGATACAATCCGTCTCCATTCGCCTCTCTGGTTGACCTTCTCTTGCCAGTCGTTGATTCCAAGTGCTTGTAGGTCTGTATATATATTATCTCTCCACCGTCTTCTTGGTCTACCTCGGGGTCTACGGTCATTTATTTCCTGAGTGTAAGCGAGTTTTGTTTCCCTATTATCTTCCATTCATTCTATATGCCCCAGCCATTGTAGTCTATTAGCCTTCATGATACCAGTGATTAGCGGGGACTTAAAACGGACCATAAATGTCTTTGTTACTTCTTCTTTTCCACTCTCCACTTTGTGTATCCCTAATGGGTCCAAAGATGTGTCTTAAAACTTTATTCTCAAAGGCTTGTAGCAAGGCTTCATCTCCTTTTGTTGTACTCCAGGTTTCAGAGCCATACAGCACAACTGGTCTGATCAGTGTTTTGTATATTGTGATTTTGGTGTTACGAGATAGCGCATTTGATTTTAGTAGATGTTGTAGTGCAAAGTATATCTCATTTCCAGAATTGATTCTAGTTTGTATTTCTTCCCTTATGATGTTGGAGCAGTTGAAGATTGTACCCAGGTATTTGTATGTCTCCGTTCTTTTAATGGTCATATTATCTATTTGTATGTGGCCAGAGTTTTTAGCCATTCCTTCTCTTGAAATTACCATATATTCCGTCTTATCTTGGTTGATAACCAGCCCCATCTGTTGGGCTTTTTCCTTAAGTGAGTCAATATTTCCAATGTCTTTTGTTAATTTTCCCCTATAATATCTATATCATCTGCATAACCAAGCAGCTTGGATGTTCCTCCAATATCAACATTCCTCCTTTACCTTCCTAACAACTTTCTCTAGAGCCAGATTGAAGAGTAGTGGCGATAGTGCATCACCTTGTTTCAAGCCAGATGTTATTTGGAAAGGGTCTGATTTCCTGCCTTTATATGTTACTATATTATAAGTATCTTCCATGCATAGTCTGGTCATGTTGATTGTAAAGGATATGCAAGAAAAATTATTTTTTAAGTTACTAGCATGTCATGCTTAACTGGGTTATTGTTTTGGTCAGTAGTAGTTGAAATGATTTTTCTGTTCCTTCAATGATGGCTTGATCTGTAAACTTGATGGCATATATTAGTACTCCAATTATTTTAATTCCATGTGATATTTTCTAGTTACTTCATCCATCATCGCCTCCAAACAAGCATTCAATAGTCACAGTGATAATAAACATCCCCTAAGAAAACTATATATATATATATATATATATATATATATATATATATATATATATATATATATATATATATATATATATATATATATATATATATAACGAATATCCTGCTGTTCAACGCTTCTGGGTTATGTACAAATGATAAAAGTTCTTATAAAATTATTGTTTTAAAGAATCAAGACAAATATCAAAAAATTAATAGGTAACCTTTTATTGAAGTCAACAATTCAAGTAAATTTAAGATAGGAATGCTGCTTATCGCTCTACAATCTAGTCAGAAATGTAACTCATTATGTTCAACTTCGCAGGCTTATCAGCACATATGGTGTTTGACCATCAAGAATTATGATGACCATTCATTTCATCCAGTGGGGTTGAAAGTTTGGAACTGTGAGTTCTAAGATGGCTGGTAAGGCCTATTTTGGCTCAAAATGTTCTTTGACAATGTGGGCAAAGAATGCTTGACATTCCAGAAGGAGGATCTCCTATAGTGGTTTTTCTGTCCAGCCTTTTTTTCACAGCTCTTGCAGTCCTGTTTACTTCACAAGTGACTACACCCATGCGTAATGATGTGCGCCACGAATTTCGGTCTTTGGCAGCAGTTTCCCAAGAGTTGTGATGAATTCCAAAAGCTTTTAGTGAGATCTTCAGCGTGTCTTTAAAGCATTTCCTCTGGCCACCTTGGGAGCATTTACCACAGTGCAGCTCGCCATAAAAAATTCATTTAGGGAGCATGTGATCTGGCATTGTGAGTCAAGTGACCAGCCCAGCGAATCTGATTTTTCATTAGTAGAGTGTGGATACTGGGCATGGACGCTTTTTCTAAGATTTGAGTGTTTGGGATCTTGTCTTGCCATTTAATCTTCAACAGCTTCCTAAGGCAGACTGTGATGAAGTGGTTTAATTTTCTGGCACTGTCAGCACATATATCTTGGTTATGACTCCCTTTTCAGTCTTGTCAAATGGATACCAGAGATTTGTTTAGGGTATATTTCTGGGAAGTGAAGATGTGGGGAAGGAGAAAGTCACCTCACTTTATTGTGTCATGACACAGTTATAGTTAGTCACTGTATGCACATGTCTGGAGTTTAGCAACAATAATCTGAACTGTACCGAATAGTAAGTGTGAAGAATTTGTCACCAACTACCTACAGAGTTAACTCATTAACAACAGGTTATGGCAGTAAACAATATGCTTTAGCAGAATTAGTCCATTTCATTTTTTAACCAGAGTTGTGCTCATAATTTTAGCAGTGGTTTGTCAATTTTCAATACACTTCTGTGAAAAACACTGATGGATTGTGGCTTATTTTAAATTCTGTTTCAAAGTGCAAGAAACATGGCACAGTGACAGTGTAATTGGACGATTAATGAATGTACTGTTTTATTTTAAACTGCAAGCTACTCAAGCACGAGTACCCCAACTCACCCAGTTTCACCTCTCCATCAAGTGTCAACAAGACGTTGCCAGCTTTGATGTCCCTGTGAATAACTTTACGGCTGTGCAGGAAAGCCAGAGCTACACACATCTCATGGGCAATATAGCGGATCATGGGCTCAGTCAGAGGCCTCTCAAGATCTACCATGATTGAATCCAAAGCTCCTCCTCCACAAAATTCTATGAACATCTGTGATAAGCAAACCAATCAATGTTTCTTCATTAGATTTTGGGTTATTGACTGCTAAATATAAAAACATAAATAACCATCAATAAAAATTACACCTAGTTTCTGATATGATCTGCAAGAAGAAGGTTCAAATGACAACATACTGAAAGACTACAAAGGACATAAACAATTACTCAAAACAATATAGAGATGGAAACTGCCATAGTTTAATCATAATTTACACCATAAAGGCCTATTAAAGAGAACTTAAGTAACAACTGGCAAGTCAAGGAACACATGTTGCCCAGAATAGGTTTCATGTAGGTACAGACATAGAAAAGAGTAGCAGAAAATAGGTACCATTGGTGGAGCATGATTGTGAAGTTTGTTCATCAGCCCTAGGCCTGAGAGAGACACTGATAAATGGACAGAGGATAAGCATGATTCAGTATAGTGACTTACACTGTGGTCAGAGAATCCAAATTTCTACAGGGAGACCTCCATACAAAACTTGGAAACATTAAGCATGAGGGTACAATCAGAGGTGCAGGCTGTGATCAAGCTGACAGATAAACAGAATGAGTATAAAGTAATTATTTTCAAAACACATGGTTTAAGTAACTAGCTAGAAAACTTTTCACATAAAAGATTCCATAATGAGACTAAGATCCTTATTTAGAAGAGACAGCAAAAATACTTTGCATCAGTGAAAACAAGATCATTAGCTGTCTGTGAGTTATCCCTCTTCCTTCATTCCTCACTGCTATGGTTACTGATACATTGATATACACTAGGATCCATGTTTCTCTATATAAAGTTCTTCAATTATTTTGCCTGCAACTGTTTTCTTTTAGGCGGTATTTAGCTCCATATGGTGAGTTTCTTCATAAAGAAAGAAAGGTCAGCTTAAAATAACAAATATTGCCTGTTTTAACAGTGCTCTGCACTTCATCTTTTATTTAAGTTCAAAATACAGATTTTAAAACACTGAGAAGTTTAAGGGTTTTATTAAAAGACTGCACATCATCTTAAAATATTACAAAACACATATTAAATGACTCAAGAAATATGTTTCTACCTCAAGCAGGAAACACAAATACAATAATTCTGGAACCACCATGTTTCTGAGCCATACAGCATACCAGACTTCAGTGCTAGAGTTCTATGGAAACAATAATTCTGGAACCACCATGTTTCTGAGCCATACAGCATATCAGACTTCAGTGCTAGAGTTCTATGGAAACAATAATTCTGGAACCACAATGTTTCTGAACCATACAGCATATCAGACTTAAGTGCTAGAGTTTTATGGAAACAATAATTCTGGAACCACCATGTTTCTGAGCCATACAGCATATCAGACTTCAGTGCTAGAGTTCTATGGAAACAATAATTCTGGAACCACCATGTTTCTGAGCCATACAGCATATCAGACTTCAGTGCTAGAGTTCTATGGAAACAATAATTCTGGAACCACCATGTTTCTGAGCCATACAGCATACCAGACTTAAGTGCTAGAGTTCTATGGAAACAATAATTCTGGAACCACCATGTTTCTGAGCCATACAGCATACCAGACTTCAGTGCTAGAGTTCTATGGAAACAATAATTCTGGAACCACCATGTTTCTGAGCCATACAGCATATCAGACTTCAGTGCTAGAGTTCTATGGAAACAATAATTCTGGAACCACAATGTTTCTGAACCATACAGCATATCAGACTTAAGTGCTCGAGTTCTATGGAAACAATAATTCTGGAACCACCATGTTTCTGAGCCATACAGCATATCAGACTTCAGTGCTAGAGTTCTATGGAAACAATAATTCTGGAACCACCATGTTTCTGAGCCATACAGCATATCAGACTTCAGTGCTAGAGTTCTATGGAAACAATAATTCTGGAACCACCATGTTTCTGAGCCATACAGCATACCAGACTTAAGTGCTAGAGTTCTATGGAAACAATAATTCTGGAACCACCATGTTTCTGAGCCATACAGCATACCAGACTTCAGTGCTAGAGTTCTATGGAAACAATAATTCTGGAACCACCATGTTTCTGAGCCATACAGCCTACCAGACTTAAGTGCTAGAGTTCTATGGAAACAATAATTCTGGAACCACCATGTTTCTGAGCCATACAGCATATCAGACTTCAGTGCTAGAGTTCTATGGAAACAATAATTCTGGAACCACCATGTTTCTGAGCCATACAGCCTACCAGACTACAGTGCTAGAGTTCTATGGAAACAATAATTCTGGAACCACCATGTTTCTGAGCCATACAGCCTACCAGACTTAAGTGCTAGAGTTCTATGGAAACAATAATTCTGGAACCACCATGTTTCTGAGCCATACAGCATATCAGACTTCAGTGCTAGAGTTCTATGGAAACAATAATTCTGGAACCACCATGTTTCTGAGCCATACAGCATACCAGACTTCAGTGCTAGAGTTCTATGGAAACAATAATTCTGGAACCACCATGTTTCTGAGCCATACAGCCTACCAGACTTAAGTGCTAGAGTTCTATGGAAAAAATAATTCTGGAACCACCATGTTTCTGAGCCATACAGCATACCAGACTTCAGTGCTACAGTTCTATCTATTATTATCTCCGCAAGATTACCAATACAGTATTCTCCATGGACATTCAACAACATACCCACAGCTTGTTGTCGTAGAAGAAGGCCTCATGAAGACCAACAATGTTCTTGTGCTGACATTCTGCCAGAATGTTGATTTCAACAGCAAAATCTTCCAAATCTTCCTCTGATTTGATCTCAACTTGCTTCAATGCAGCAAACTCATTTGTAGTTTTGTTGCGTGCCTAGGAGATCAATAAAATGTGAAAATGTGAATTATAAAAAGCATTTCATACAGAAGGAACAGCTCCAAAGTTGAACTATTAGCAAATCTTGACATATCTGGAATTTCAACACCAGACCACTGTTTTTGGCAAGTCAGTACACTAGTCACTATGCAACCACATCTCATTTGCCTTTGTTTACTATTTCTTTATTAAATCTATTACATTCTTTGTGTTTTGTTTCTTTCTTGATGTATATATCACACACTGGCAAACGGTACTTGTTATTCATTTTTTAGCAATTCTTTTTATAGGAATTACAATTTTTTTTTATGCTGATAATTTTATTAATAAATTTCTCACATTATATCAATAGCCTGCATCATCTAATGTAACGGAATGACCCAAGTCCAGATTTAAAATTATGAACAGAATATTGCTGCTTAGCGTTGGTGCGTACAACTATTTTGAATCAACCTGCAGCACACTATCGCTGAAGCCCTAATGGATCAGTCGCCATTCATACACTCCAGGGACCACAAGTTAATGTTATAAATAGGATAATAACTAAATTACATGGAAATATTGGAACCTCTGATATTTGAAAATGAAGGAAATAAGAAGCAGAATAAAGACATCCATCACAGCCTTTCAAGGAAGGGCCATGGCCAGGATATAAGAGAAAATATGGGAACAACTCAGCGAAACCTCCCTTGGTGACAATCATAGAATCCGCCTGTAACTTCGAAGTGCTAATCTAAAAGGAGGGAGTAGTAGCCAAGTTTACAGGAGAGAAGACCTGTTGATGTTATCAAGTTCCACATGCTAAGGCGACAATAAGACAGGGTAAATATTCTTTCACAAACAGTGACTAATAGCCTAAAGACAAGACATCATCTTGTATTTTTCTGGAGCTTGCTCAAATTGAAAACTCGAAAATGTGTTGATTCTTTGTGCTGGGGTCCTGTGAGATAAGTCAGATGGGATATATCCTAGAAGAGGATGTTCCCTATGAACTGACATATTGTAAGACGTAGCACTTAAAACTTACAAGCCACATGCCAGGATTAAGAGCAGAAGTTTTTCATGAAGATGTAATCACCCATGATGGCCAGCCATTGTTTTTTAGTGAAATACCTAAGCCAGATGTACAATGTGTGTACCTTGCTGGGCTGAATCTTGTATTCTAGTATAACTCAAGGAGATTATGGACATGGAGGAGTCCTGATCATAAGATCAAAAATCAGATTGATTACATTCTCATCAATAGAAGATTTTGAAATGCCTTCACTCATTCATTATGTGCCATGATGATAAGCGTGGGCGGTCATGTTCTGCCATCTCACAAAAACTATACCAAACGCAGACTGCTACAGTTACCATAGATTAATCTTAAGCAATATACATATGAAATTAAAGAAAGTCAAATATACACCAAGAAACACCAAATTTGATCTATGGGCACTGAAGAGTGAAGAGATAAAAGATAAATTCAATGTAGAGGTAAAGAACAGAATGATGCATTGTCTGATATGGAAATATTATTTCAAGATGTCAACGACCAATGGGAAATATTAAAGAAATCAGTCAACTAAGCTGCAGAAACAACCATCCGAAAAATAAAGATAATAGGACGCAAGAAATGGATGACGGAGAGACATCTTAAAACTAATGGAAATAAGAAGAAATAACAAAGATAACAAGGAAAAATATGAAGAGATTCACAGGAAAATTTGGAAGCTATGGAAAGAGGCAAAAGAAACATGGTTTGAGGAAAATTGCAAGGAAATTGAAAACCAACACAACACCCGGAATACCAAATTAATGAACAAAAGAATTAATGACATCACTAACAAAAGAACACACACATTAATGGGTTGCCTAAAAACCAAAGATGGCAAAATCATAATAGAAAAAGAGCAGATTTTACATGCATGGTCAGATTATGTAAACTGCCATTTACTGCCAATATAGTACCTTGTGGTGTATTAAGACCGCCTGGCTAGTGCAGTCACCGCGAACTGTGCTGGTTAGGATTTTCTTTTTGCCCCCGACAGAAAAAACATCCCACACCTTACTGAGGATTTGAACCCGGGTCTCCTGGAGAAGAATCCAGTGCTCTAGCCACTCGGCCAGCCACTCAAGGTCAGGTTATGTGAAAGACCTCTATGATGATACATGAGAAGAACAATATGATCATCGGAATAATAATGAAGGACTATCAGTTTTGAAGATGGAAGTTCAGAATGCTCTTAACCATATGAAAACTGGCAAGATCCCAGGTACAGATAACATGACAACAGAAATGATCAATGCCTTAGAACAGTGGTTCCCAAGCTTTTCAAGACGAGGGCCATATCTACTATTTTCGGTAGTGAAGCGGGCCACGGCGTTATAAAATTATAAAAGTTGTGCAATATCATTCTTACCTTTCTTAACTTTCATCAACAAAGTTCTAAAACTTTAAAGGCAGTCAGTGTCAGTACTACACTGTGGTCATTTTTTGGTTTAAAATCACAAGTTCATTTAACAATAAATTATTAATCAGTTTCGAAAATCGCTATTAATGTAATTAATTTACAATTGTAACTGTTCTTCATAACCAGTTACTTAAGTTCAAATGTCAGTTTATCAATGTCTGGACACAAATCTCTCGTGCCCAAAGTCATAAGTGCAGCCAGGTTATTGCCGGTGAGTCTGGAACGTTGCATGTCATTTATAACAGTCATTGCGGAAAATGGAGTGAGACAAGGATGTGTGCTCTCTCCCCTGTTATGTAATATCTACATGGACAGAATATCCAAAGAAGCAAGCCTTGACAGATCAGATTCAGAAAATTTAGAACTCTTCACTCCAGATGAAACAACTGATCCACAGGAAATAAATGAACTTCTATTTGCAGACGATCAGTGCCTGTTTTACAACGATGAGGGCAGACTACAAAATCATATTAATAATCTGAGTTCAACATGCAGCAGATACAATATGAGTATAAATACAGCCAAAACCGAAGTAATGCAAGTTAGCAGATCGCCTGGTCCACTAAGTATACAGATAAATAGCACAACTCTGAAACAAGTTAAAGAATTCAAATATCTTGGAAGTATGATCACAGAAGATGACAGATTGGACAGAGAAATCGAAATCAGATGTCAAAAAGCTAGTGCACTTACATATCAACTATCACCCTTACTGAAACATCCAAATATACCAATGTCCGCAAAACAACAGATAATAAACAGCATATTCACACCAACCCTATGCTACCAATCTCAAACTTGGACTTTATCCACATCACACTTTCGCAAAATCAACACCTGCGAGATGAGATGCCTGAGGAGAGCTGCCAACTTAACAATCCGAGACCGAGTAAGAAATGCTGTTATCAGACAGACAGTGGGATCAACACCTTGTGCCACATTTATTGAAAGACAGAAGATTAAGTGGTTTGGCCATGTCATTAGAATGCAACACACATCAACTACCATCACTGGCCTTACATCAAAGATCATCTGCGACGAGACCAAGAGGACGTCCAAGAAGAAAATGGATTGACGACATCAAAGACATTGTACAACCACACGGAATGACACTATCCAGTGCCGCCCATCGGCGCTGGAGCGCAAATTATTCCTCCCCATGACGCTTGACTGCAGAAGTGGAGGATGAAAATGATGTTGATGATGCTGATGATGATGTTGATGCTGATGATGATGATGATGGTTGCGGAAAATGACTGCTCGCATCTGTAAGTCGAACCAAAACGACAAATGTATCTCTGGGCGAATGAACGCAAGTGTTCAAATTGTTCGACAGGCAACAGTCGCCAGAATGAAATCATATGATCAGCTGAAGTTGAAGCAGGCAGATTCAGAAATTTACATCTCAGTGCAGAATTACATTTCAAATCAATTACTTCGTGCTGAAGGTTTTGCTGTAATTGACAGAGCTTGACATCGGGAAATACGAAACGGATTTATGAAGAGGGCAACATTATCCTCCTCTATTGTGAACTCTTGAAATCTCGACTGAAAGATATCCAGAAGACTTTCAACTTTTACTTTGTACTGTAACAAGTCACATTTCTTTTCCACCACAAGCGTCTTCAGAGTTGGAAACGCCTCTAAAGTCCTTTCAGTCAGCTGTCCGATAAACAGTCGTTGTCTAATTTTAAATGAAGAAATGCCATCGCACAAATTTGTGAATAGTTTGTCCCCCCTCCCCTCTCCCCGGATCCTCGCATGTAAAGAGTTTAAATGAGGCGTGAGGTCCACTAAAAATGCCAGTCATCGTTCAGCAAACATTTCCGTTCTGTAGGCAATTCATTTATTTCAGACAGAAACAGATAGACACTATTTTTCAGTGCCCAGAAACGAGACAGAACTTTCCCTTTAGACACCTTCTGACATCACAGTCTAACAGTAGCTCACCGTATTTCTCGTTCAGGTCTGATAGAAACTGTCTGATTAAGCAAACTGGTTTACCACTACGGCTAGGTATAAACATAAATTTCTCCGTCCAATCTTCGTTGAATTCACGACAAGCAACGTCTTCACATTTTCGTTTTTTACCATTGTTTGATTTTAGATTTTCCACACTCATGTTTATAGGTGGTAAATTTTTATTTGAAAAAATCTAATTTCAACACAATACTACCAACTCTGCTAAAGAGTTTAACAGACGACAACATGGCGCCTTGTGCATGCTGATTGGTCGACAAGGCTGGGATATGGGAACTTCATAATGTTTCATTGTGATCTGAACAGGCGCATTCGATAATATCTGTGCATAACAATCACGAGCAGAGTAAATTATTGCACGCTAACGGGGCGCTTTGAATGCAACAAGTGGCCCGCAGGCCGTGGTTTGGGAACCTCTGCCTTAGAAGAATATGGAATAGACCAAGTCACCAGACTGCTGAACGCAATATACGATACTGGAGATATACCTCCTGAATTATGTAATTCTATATTTATTGCAATCCCGAAAAATCAGGAGCCTTGGAATGTGATCGACATCAAACAATTAGTATAATGAGTCACATCACAAAGATTTTGCTGAGAATTATCATGCAAGGAGTTAGGAAGAAAATACAACACAAAATAGGAGCAGAACAATTTGGGTTTGTAGAAGGCAAGGGTGCAGTAATTGCTGTGTATATATTGAGAACAGTAACTGAACGTTCTATAGAAGTAAAGAAAGATCTATATCTTTGCTTTATTGACTGCACAAATGCTTTCGATAAAGTGAGACATGTCGACATGATAAGGATGCTTGAAGTTCTACAAATTGGTGGAAAAGACCTTAGACTTGTTAAAAACATATATTGGAAACAACAAGCTGCCATCAGAATTGATAATGATATAGGTCAATATCAGCCTATTAAAAGAGGTGTGAGACAGGGATGTGTAATGTCTCCAGATCTTTTTTCCTTGTACATTGAAATATTTTCAGAAATATAGAAGATATGGAAGGAATCAACACTGGGGAAGATACATCAATAACATTAGATATGCAGATGATACAGTCTTGATTACAGACAATGAACATGATCTGCGACATTTAGTAGATGCGGTTGTTGCACACAGTGAGCAACTAGGGTTAGACTAGAATATTAAGAAGACACAGATTATGGTCGTCACTGGGAAGAAGGAAATACCACAATGTGATATATGAGTAAATGGGCATATTCTTAAGCAAGTTAATCGGTATAGTTATCTCGGAACAGTCATAACATCTGATGGGAGATGCCTTGAAGAGATAAAAACAAGAATTGCCATTGCGAAGGTAACCTTTTGCAAGATGAAAAACATACTGACCAATAAAATTATATCAATTGAAACAAGAAAAAGAGTGTTGAAATGCTACATAGAACCTGTACTTTTGTATGGATGTGAAGCATGGAGAATGAGCAGTCAAGCTGAAAAACAGCTGATGGCTGTGGAAATATGGTTTCTAAGGAAAATGCAAAGAATACAAAGGACAGACAGAAAAACCAATGAACATGTCCTTCAAGAAACAAATGAAGATCGTAAAGTTATTAGAGACATTAGACGTAGACAGTCAAACTTGTTTGGGCATGCTATGAGACGAAATAACTTGGAGAACTTGGTGACAACTGGCAAGATCGAAGGGAAGAGACCAAGGGGAAGACCGAGAAGTAAATACCTGGATGGCTTGGCCACATGGACATGGTCAAGATAGGAATACGGAGCTGATCCACGACTCTGGTGATCGAGTGAGATGGCAAAAACATGACAGTCCATGCTTATCGGCATGACACATGATGAATAGATGGATGGAATATAACCTCAGAACACCCCATTGTGATGTCAAATGAACTACAGTTCTAATGTTTGTATCCTGCTGGGCCGAATCTTGTGTTTCGGAAGTCTTCATGGCGAAGTGATTACACCACCTGCCTCACACTCCGAAGGTCATGAGTTCGTGAGTAATATTGTTCGGCTCACGAGTGCAATTTTCTCAGAGATTCCTGGGGGTCGACACTGGAGCTACAGAGTTTGTGCTTTCTGTAACGCTTCAAGCAGGCCACCCTGCGTAAAGAGACTGTGTTATATGGGATAAAACCCATTGTAATGAAGTCAATCCTCTTGTCTTTTAAACCCTATTTATAATCTTGTGTTCCATTATAACCTCAGAATACCCCATTGTGATGTCAACTTTTTATAATCTTGTGTTCCATTATAACCTCAGAATACCCCATTGTGATGTCAACTTTTTATAATCTTGTGTTCCATTATAACCTCAGAATACCCCATTGTGATGTCAACTTTTTATAATCTTGTGTTCCATTATAACCTCAGAATACCCCATTGTGATGTCAACTTTTTATAATCTTGTGTTCCATTATAACCTCAGAATACCCCATTGTGATGTCAACTTTTTATAATCTTGTGTTCCATTATAACCTCAGAATACACCGTTGTGATGTCAACTTTTTATAATCTTGTCTTCCATTATAACCTCAAAATACCCCATTGTGATGTCAACTTTTTATAATCTTGTGTTCCATTATAACCTCAGAATACCCCATTGTGATGTCAACTTTTTATAATCTTGTGTTCCATGATAACCTCAGAATACCCCATTGTGATGTCAACTTTTTATAATCTTGTGTTCCATGATAACCTCAGAATACCCCATTGTGATGTCAACTTTTTATAATCTTGTCTTCCATTATAACCTCAGAATACCCCATTGTGATGTCAACTTTTTTATAATCTTGTCTTCCATTATAACCTCAGAATACCCCATTGTGATGTCAACTTTTTATAATCTTGTCTTCCATTATAACCTCAGAATACCCCATTGTGATGTCAACTTTTTATAATCTTGTGTTCCATTATAACCTCAGAATACCCCATTGTGATGTCAACTTTTTATAATCTTGTCTTCCATTATAACCTCAGAATACCCCATTGTGATGTCAACTTTTTTATAATCTTGTCTTCCATTATAACCTCAGAATACCCCATTGTGATGTCAACTTTTTATAATCTTGTCTTCCATTATAACCTCAGAATACCCCTTGTGATGTCAACTTTTTATAATCTTGTCTTCCATTATAACTTCAGAATACCCCATTATGATGTCAACTTTTTATAATCTTGTCTTCCATTATAACCTCAGCATACCCCATTGTGATGTCAACTTTTTATAATCTTGTCTTCCATTATAACCTCAGAATACCCCATTGTGATGTCAACTTTTTATAATCTTGTCTTCCATTATAACCTCAAAATACCCCATTGTGATGTCAACTTTTTATAATCTTGTCTTCCATTTTTTTTTTTTTTGTTGCGTATCCCTTACGGGACGTTGCAGTCAACACCAGCATTTTCAGCTGCTGTTGATGTACTAGGCAAGTGTTACGTTCAGTAGTTTGCCATTGCTTTCTGAACGACCGGCCTCTATACCTTTTTCGAAAAAACCAGCACCGTCGTGTTTCGAACCCGGGTATACGGGCTCACAAACAGCGTTCGCAAGCCCTTCAGCAATTGAGCTACAGTTCTAATGTTTACTTCTGCATTTGAGAATCAATGCCTATTCTTTAGCTCAACTGGGGAAAACAAAGTGAACCTTTGAAAATCTATACACATTGAGAAAATCTGATAATAGTTTAACTAGTTAAGTTTTTTTGTTGTCTGGAACCCAGAGGGCAAACAAAATGCTCCCCGGAGAAGAGAATTAGCGACAGAGATAAATAATATGGAGGGGACATGGTGGAAACATCAGGACACAGCATGAGATAGGACATCTTGGCACAACTTGGTTATGGGCTTACACTTGAATGGGGGATAAAAAGCAGAAGATGATGTATCTTGTGAGTTTCACTTAAAACATAAAAACTATATGTGCCAAGCAGGAAGCTACCATGGGTCTGTGATGTGACAGAGTCTTCACTTTCTGTAGGACTGAATCCATGGAGGAACACGTGTTTGTTTCACTTAACTGACGTTTATTCTCAGCCTTGTATTATGTTCCAGCTTTCTTAGATGTTTTGTTGGTCATTCAATTAGTAGTACATTGTAGATTAGTGGTAGAAGAAACCCTGTTCTCTTACTTAACCTCTCATTCATTCATTCAATCAGTAGCATGTCCGTTGCAGAACCTCGCTCCCATAACAACCTTCCGGAAAACCTCTCGATCATAAGCAAGATGTCCCGCGTCCGATACACCCATCTGGAGATCATCCGCCACATCCTGCACCCATCTTCTCTTTGGCCTTCCTCTTCCTCTCTTCCCAGGCATATACCCCTCCATTATTGTTCTCTCCAAACTTTCGTGACGTTTCAAGTGACCAAAATATTTAAATTTTCTTTGTTTTATCGTTTTTAATAGCCAACCTTCTTCAATATTCAGCTCTTGAAGTATTGATGCATTTGTTCTTTTCTTTATCCAAGATATTCCTAGAACTCGACTATAACATTTATATTTAAAGGCATTTATTCGCTGTTCAGCTTGTTTAGTAAGTGTCCATGTCTCACAGGCGTATGTTGCAATGGGAAAGATGCATGCTCTTAAAAATCTAATTTTTGTAGTTCTGTCTGTCCCATTCCATAATTTATTCAGTTGTTTTAGTCTCTGAAGAGCAATTGATAGTCGTCGTTTAATTTCTTTCATTGTGTCACCGTTGGTAATCAATGACCCAAGATATTCAAAATGTTCCACCACCTCCAATTTTTCCTCATTAACATATATTTCTTTCTCCATAGTGGTTTAACTGCATGCATTATCTTTGTTTTTGCAATGTTAAGATACAAGTTGTGATTTTCACTATTCAATTGGGTTGAGACTATTAGGTTTTCTATACCAGTCTGTGTTGTGGATAGCAATACTGTATCATCAGCATACCGAATCTCTGGTATGTCAAGACGACCGATATTTACAGCATCATATAGCTCCCTATTTATATCATCTCTTACATTTCTCATTATATTTTCGGCATGCAGGTTAAACAAATAGAGGGACAGCACACATCCCTGATGGACTCCTTGCTTGATGTCAAACCAATCTGATGTCTCGCCATCTATTCTAACCGCTGCTTGTTGGTCTAGATAGAGCATTCTTTTGAGTTGTATTACATGTGGTGGAAAGCCCATATTCCTCATGATTTCCCAAAGTTTCTGATGTTTTACACAGTCAAATGCCTTTGAATAATTCACAAAAGATGAGAATAGGTTTACATTAAATTCTCTGCACTTCTCTATTATTACACGCATACTGAGAATGTGATCTCTTGTTCCTCTTCCTTGTCTAAATCCAGCTTGAACCACTTAACCTCTACCAACCAAATATAGATTAATAACTGTGAATCTGTGGGGTGTGTATGTGTATACACATGTGTGGGTGGGTGTGGCATGCATGTTTGTGAGTGTGGTGAGAGAGAGAGGCAGAGACAGACAGTGAAAGAAAGACAGCGAGACACAGGCATACAGAAAGACAGGTGTAAAATAGAGAGAGAGAGAGAGAGAGAGAGAGAGAGAGAGAGAGAGAGAGAGAGAGAGAGAGAGAGAGAGAGAGAGAGAGAGACTCCAGTGGATTAGCAGGACTAAACTACGTAAACTTACCTTATAGACTGCTCCAAATGCACCTTCTCCAATTTCTCCGACAATATCCCAATTCTGTAGTGGGTCTGCATCTTTCTTGATATGCTCATTCTGCAGTCCCCTTTTCTTCAACTGATCATCTGATCCAAACCTGAATAGCTTCTTGAAGTTGTTGAAAAAAGCCATTTTATTTTCCCAGTGCGCAATTTATTTAAATGAAAGCGCTTCGCTTAAAAACGATTGCTTTCTATATTCGGATATATGTGGTTGTCTTTCCTCGGATTATTCTACACCCATCCGGAGTCATAATCGCAATATAGACATGTTGATTTGAATGTTGATTATTTACAAGTCAGAAGGGCAAGTAAAGGCAAAGGGTGACACTCAGTCTGGCGACACTTGATTGACGATTGACAAGAAACTAATCCAAAAACGCGGTAAAGTTTACAAATAAAAACAAATGTGAACGACTCAAACGTTGCTATGGTTTTCTTAATCCTCCATCAGCAATATAATTGTGCAGAGATTCCATATTCAGGGATACGTTGATATCGTGCCTACATTGAGACCAGAAAGTAGCAAACAGGTCGCCATTTGGGTGGTTGCGACTTGCGCACTGAGGGCGTGATTGTGTCAAGTTCAGTTCCTGTTACTAAATATAGATGCCTTGGCCTTTAATAAAAACCAACAGGTAACAGAAGGGCGTTACCACTGCAGACTTAAGACAATCACAGGTGCGCCTTCTACTGCAGCTAAATAATGCAATTGCTGTAAGAATGTACAAAGAAATATTTAGTCCTTGGCTGAGAGTTTCTTATCATAAGGAGAAGTAAGTAGAACACACTAGAAAACATGAACAACGTTTGACTACAGGTGTTCTATGAGTATGAGGGATAGACAGTACTATCTATGATAGTGATAGGTAGGCTACTGTTTCTCCCGTTATGACCTCCATGGCTTTAAATCATATGATTATCAACAAAGATAACGCCAAGATCATTTTGGAAATACAGTGAATGGAAAAGCATTTGAGCAAGTCAATACGTGTTCTTGCCTATGAGATTGAAATGGGTGTGTAGGGTTTGGCCGGCAGGCTTCGCTGAAATGTGTAGCAATTGACTAACGACAGCTCGCGCCCAGGTGACGTAGTCAACATCTACACAGATGGTTCTGTGCTAAGAGCAAAAGAAGTGTCTGTGTGTTCATAATGATGGTTAATTGACCGTGTTTAGTGCAGGAGAGTCTGGCATATGATACCACAACATCTAGTCTGAGAATGGAGGTTGGGGCAGCCACAGCGGCTGTCTGCTGGCTTTAGGACAAACAGCACTTACATGTGATTGTAACTAACTCACTGAGAAATGCTGAAAATGGCGAAGACATGCAAGCCTAGTGCAGAGGCTTAAAAGTCGACAGGGTCGACTTCATTGCACCGGGTGTTATCCCATATGGCTCGATCTCTTTCCGCAGCGCGGAAAGCGTCGCACAAAGCACGAACTCTGTAGCTCTAGCGACGACCCACAGGAGTCTCCGACAAATTTAATTCGTGAACCAAAGGACGCGGCCCGGAATCGAACCCACAACCTTCGGAGCCCGAGTTAAACGGCTTGACCACTTCGCCACAGAGACTTAGTGCAATGCGGCATGCTTCAATTAAAATATCAAAGATAGGGAGCATTGGTTGGATCTTTTTCCCAGGACATGCTGGTGTGGTGGAACAGGAGCAGGCGGTCAGATTGGCTAGGTCTGCACATTTGGCTGGAGTAGTGGTGCACGATAAGACTCGGTCAGCGCCCTTTGGTATCATATGTATGTTGTGAAAGAACAGATCAATCATCTTGCCTGGGGAGAATGCTGCGGCAGGGTGTGATCGGAGGATTGGGCTGACATTGAGAACTTGGAGGACAGGCCAGACGGACACATAATCAGGTTGTAACTGGTACCATTAGTGTTGGGACTGGCTGGTTGTTGAAGATGAGAACACAGCATATGTGGGAATGCCCCGAGTGCTGTGATGTCGGTTCTGGACTCAACCCTGCTCTACTCAATTCAAGGAGAAAGAAGTAGAACCATCTAGAAAACATGTTCAATTACGGGTGTTATGTGTGAGTCAGTTATCAGTGTCGGTGATGGCGGTGTTTCTCGTGGTATGTCAAGTACCCCTAAACCAGTTATTATCAACGATAACACCAAGCCAATCTTGAAAATGCAGTGAATTGAAAGAGAGCTGTGCAGATCAATACTTGTTTGTTTGTTTTTTGTTTGTTTTTTTTTTAATCTGGGACAATTAATTAATGGCAGGTTTGAGGCAGATATAAGAAAAAGATCAGGAATGGCCAAAGTAACATTCAACAATATAAACAACTTTTCACATCAAAGTCCACGTTTCCCCCCTTCTTCTAAATGCATTTATTGGGTGTTAATTGTTGTTACATTCTGTGTTGTTCGTGTTTTAACAGGGCGTTGATGTGTACGAGTCGGTGACATATGCGAATGATTCATCATCATCATGTGCCGTGTGGATAAGCGTGTGCGCCCACGGTTCGCTATCTCGTATGATCATCAATATTGGATCAGGTCTGTGTTCTTGATCCGATTATGCCACGTGATCAAACCGTCCAGATATTTATCTCTCTGCCTCCTCCTGTCTCTTTCCCCATCAATGTTGCCATTTGTCGCAAAGTTCTCTAGTTAATTTGTCTTCATAACGTGACCACAAATTACGTCTAATTCCTCTAATATAACGTGCCCACAAATTACGTCTAATTTCTCAAATAAATGCTACAGTTTTCATTAGCTTTTCGTAAAACTGCACATTTCCATTGCCTTTAGGGGTTTCTTAGCTTGTCTGAAAATGATTACAAAACAAAAATAACAGCATATGTTTCTAAAAGCCGTTTCCACGCCTTGAGACTTATTCGGTATTTGGGGGCTAGCCGATGATGAATGATGTGACTAATATCAAGCCACCGCAGTTACTTCCCAAGACATTTTCTAGTACCTATTTACCTATATTTACTGCTAGCTCGCAAATAGTGAAACAAACTATGCGGAACACAACCCCAAAAGAACCTGGACCAACTGCCGGGGCAACCACAGCGCAAGGTATAAAGTGTCCTGCTTACACAAGAGAGCTTGTAGCCTGGAGAGAGTCAGTGCTAACTAAGACACCACTCAGAATAATTAAATGGAAGCAGAGCCTCCCCAAGAGTAGCCCCAAATTGCAATCCCAGGTTCGTATAATACAGACAGACATGACCAACCTGAAAGCACAGGTAGCCGACAAACCGCCAGACAACAGACAGCAGGCACAAAAAGAAGCAGGAGCAGACACAGGGCCAGAGGAGGAGAACCTAAGACAGGCTCTTAAAAGAATACACGAAGCAGAAGAAAAATTGGCAAAGGCGACTAAGCATATGGAGGCAGTCACAGCAAAGATGGAAAAAATCACCCAAAGCATGGAAGAAAAGTTAAAAGACATCAGCAAGAAGGTGGAAGACCAGGAAAACAAACTACGAAAAGTGGAAGAAGACCACACAGTTATAGGGAAGATGTTCACCTCCAATGAGAGAAAGAAACAACCGATGTGGATGAACAGACAGCTGAGGGAAATGGACAGCAAAATAGAAACACTCCGGAAAGAAATGACAGCGATGATTAATACTGAGATAGTTCGCGGGAAGCAGAGGTGTTTCCAAGGCACCAGGGCCGGGTTATATACTGGCCAAGACCTATTGACGCGTCCTCGTCGAGCGTCCTGGGCAACAGGTCCCTTCGGGGTCCTGGCTAAAGTCAGTAGGATCGCCGATTCCTCCGAAGTCGGAGAGTGTCTGCCTGTACGGCGAGGAACCACCAGTCTGCACACCAATAAGCCAGACATGGGACAACGGATACTCACGCAAAACCCAGGTCCTGTATGACATCACACTGATGTTGGACAACAGGATGCCTTCATCCGACATACAGGACTTCGTGTTGGAGCTCAAGCCAACGAACACAAGCAAGCAAGCAAGCAGATAGTTCGCCAATACAGAATACACAGGGGGAGCACACAGACATACTGGCAAAATTAACGATTACTAACAGTAGAGGAAGGAAACAGCTACCACGACAACGAAACCAGCACAGACTCGGAAAGATGAGGAATGAAGGTCAACCAGAGATATGGACAGACAGCAATAACAGTAGAACTAAAATGGATACTAGAAACATGAAAATAATACAGTGGAACTGCAGAGGCAACAAGGCCCACCTCCCAGTATCATGAAACAACTGGGGAGCAAGAACTGCATATATGCCCTGCAGGAAACCCACCTGAAACCAAATCAAAAGTATAGATTTAACTGTTATTTGTCATTATTGTTGACAGAACGCATAAACTAACCGGCAGCAAAGACGCAATAGAGGAGGTCTGACTGCTAGGTCCGTGTGTCACACGATCACGACACACGTCTGGTAGCAGCCCAGTCGGGAATTAATAAGCGGACAGGTAGGAAGTTAGATCAGCGGGCAAGCTGACCGGCGAAACACGGACTTATCTGTCGGCTATACATAAGTTAGACGATAGTCATATGATGTTGATAGGAGAATAGTTTTTTTTTTCCCTGTGAGCTCGCCCGCTTTGAACTCATGCGTAGTCCATACACACTACTACTAGTAGTGCTGGACTGAATTTTGCCTGTGGGTTAGCTTTCCCTATTAAGTGTCCCTCGCCATCAGGCGAACCCACTCCGACTTCAGAGGTACTTGTAATTTGCATGCCCAATTTAAGGACGATAGGTCAACATTTTAGTCCAACTGTCCGGTGTAGGGGTTGAACCCCTTCCCTCGACATCAGCACGCGCTTTCTTATCCATTTGGCCATGCTGACCTACATAAGAGAGTATTATGAGCAGTTAAAGAGAGGAGTGTCTGAGTGCCACTCAGAAAAGGTGCAGACAGTGTGTTAATACAGACTGCAATAATGGTAGGGAGCATAGCCAAAATGGGTGAAATGAAGAACAAAGCCAATGCTATTCAGATTACCTCCTATCACTTAAGCCTTTAGGCAAAAGTGTTTTCAATGGTTGTATGTATTAAGTGTTGTTTACATATTTGATTATTATGTTTGAAAGTGTAGCAATCTATATCTATAAAAGAGACTGTATGTTTGTGGGTTTGTGGGTTTGGATGCGTTCGATAACGGTACATCCGATTTAGATGAAATTTTCTACACGTCTTCCTTTCATTCCTGTGCAACCGACTATAATAATTTCTGAATGTAAAATCTTCGACTTATTTAATAACATTTACTTTTCCATTTTCATTATATAATGTCTATATAGCAGGGGCACTTCACTCTAGAAAAGTTATTTCAAGGGGCATAACTTTTAATAACATTTCTAAATACTTTATAGTCATATTGTTGGACTTACCTGCACTATTGTTACACTCTTTGTCTATAGTTATTTTTAGGCATATGAGTTATATTAAATAATGATATAATCTTTAAGGTATTTTTACAGTTGGCATAAAAATAATGCATTATGCATAACATTTTAACCCATCTTTTTCTACAGTTTTCATTGAATGGTGTGTGGAAGGACATTCTTTTAAGTTACTGTGCGCCAAAAGCTGGGCGAAACCACGCCGGTCAGACAGATAGACAGACAGACAGTCGGGAACGGGAGAGCTTATATGACTACTTATATGAATTAAATTAGATGCTCCCCACCAGGGACTGGGTGAAACCGGGCCGGGACAGACAGACAAACATACAGACATTCGGGAACGGGAGAGCTTATATGACTACGTATATGAATTAAATTAGATGCTTCCCACCAGGGACTGGGTGAAGCCGGGCCGGGACAGAGAGACAAACAGATAGTCGGGAACGGGAGAGCTTATATGACTACGTATATGAATTAAATTAGATGCTCCCCACCAGGGACTGGGTGAAGCCGGGCCCGGTCAGATAGACAGACAGACAGATAGTCGGGAACGGGAGAGCTTATATGACTACTTATATGAATTAAATGAGATGCTCCCCACCAGGGACTGGGTGAAGCCGGGCCGGGTCAGCCAGCCAGACAGACAAACAAGCAGACAGACTGACTGATAGATAGATAGATCCCCTCCAGGGCCTAGGCGAAGCCGGGCCGGGTCAGCTAGTGATGTTATAAATTAAAATTAAGGCTACTCGATAAAGGAACTAGGCTCCTCAGCCAGGAAAAACAGCATAGAAGAGAGTGCAGAATTTCATTCCGATAAGAGTTACAGGCAGTGTAGGAAAGAAGGTTGATGGAGTGATCGCACAAAATCGAAGGTTTGTCAGTCAGAAGACTGATGTAATTACAGTAGGGATATGGTGGGCTAGAAGCTGAGTAGTAAATAACATTTTGTTGGTGGATAACTAAGGACAGTAGTGTACATATGCCTTGTTGTTTAATGTTTATGTATGTGCTATGATGTCAGTTATAATACAGTCTTTGCTAGAGTATTGAAAGCCCAGACAGCTTGCCAGATAGAAACGTTTTACTCCTACTTTTACAGAGGACCCCTGATGATATAAATTATAATGTCATGGTTACTCTGGGTGTTGGTTGTTATCTTTCTGGGGTATCTTCTTCTTCTTCTGCGTTCATCCGGAGTATTTTTTTTTTTTGGACGTGATTGCCTTGTGCCTGTTTACAGCAAAGCTGCGTTCTTGCGCTGTTAGGCCGACACATCCGACTTCTGCGGGCATTTGTTGACCGGGTTCACCTTCCCGGGGTTTCTGGGGTATAATAACGGGTCAACCTGTTAGTTGGTTGTTACCTTTCTGGCGCATAATAACTTTCTAACAGTTAGTAATAGGTATATAACAATTTCTCTGCTTGTTGGTAATTTGGCAACTATCTAGTTAGTTGTAGCTTAATGTTGTAATAGCTGTTTGGCAAGTTAGTATGTTGCCACAGGAAGATGCATGTTTTCTAAACAAACAAAAAAACTGTCATTTACTGCCTATAGTACCTTGCAATGTGTGTGTGTGTGTGTGGGGGGGGGGGGGGGGGGGGAAGAGGAGGAGGTCTTGAGCCTGAGAAATTAAGGCCCTCTGGCTAGTGCAGTTGCCACAAACTGTGCTGGTTAGGGTTTCTTTTATCCTCCAACAGAAAAAAATCCACACCTTACCAAGGATTCAAATCCAGGTCTCCCAAGGGAGAACCTGGCGTTCTTAGCCACTCAGCCAGCCGCTCCTCATGTTCTCTAAAATTGTACATTAATTGATCTGCTGATGGTGTGCCATAGGTTCTTAATAATATTTAACCTCTGCATTTCTATGGTCAGTTTTGATCTGGACTTCTTTTGAACAATCTCCAGTTTATTATGGAGCCAAACAATTCAAAGTGGCAAGGTCAATTTCTTCTGGGATCAACATTTGCTATGTGTGGTGCACAGCAAGATTTTAGTGGGTAGATGTTCGCTATTTATTCCCATGCCATTTGGGTCATCTTCTTCCTATTTTGACGGTTTAGGCTGTTTTTCTAGAAACTTCCCCAAAAGGCAGATTACTGCATTCCCAGGTTTGTAGGCTCTGCCCACATTTTCTGTCAGGCTTTGTTGCCTTTGTCTTTATTTTTACAAGAACTTCCACAAGGCAGTGGTGGTTTGACATTTACTGTGTCCTTCATGTAGATGGACTTCATTATTGATGACGCTTTGTGACCAGTACAATAAGAAAGTGTTTTTCACATGCAAAACAGCCTAACTCGTCTTCTCATTTGATCTTAGTGTCATTTTTGCTCTTTGCTCTTTAATTCTGCACTTCCCCCACAAATGTTAACATACTATTTAAGTAAGTAAAGGAGTGTCACATATTCTACATTACTTTAAAAAAGACAAAACATATGTTTAGCAACACTTAATTTATTCAGTCTATTGTTTTAGTTGCTTCCACATACAAATTAAACCACAGAAAACAATTACAATATTTACATGAACATTATCTTACAGGTTTAAAGAACATGATTTATATTACAACTTTACAATGAAAGACTTTAGACATTCCTGTTCATTCCAAATTTCCACAACGTAAATTATAAACATGGCGCCTTGTCTCAAGCATTCTTATACAAAACAAAGTGTAGCATAGAAAAGGCAGACAGTAGTATTAAAAAAATTTTTTTTTAAATTCAAGCTTATATGCTGGTACGGAAATGATTAATTTGTATTTCTCACTGAGTTGTTGCTTTAATCCTTTTAATACAAACAATCAGGATATTGCTACTAGGTGTATCAGATTTGTCTGGGATTATATGAGGAATATGTTGTTTTTATCATTTTTTACATTACACACGTGTACTTATTTCACATAGTTGTACTATTTCTGTATTGATGTTGCTTTTGTGTACAGAGAAACACTTGGTCAGATGTGTCTAAGTTTCAAAGAAAAGCCAAAACAAATGATTAGAAATTAAAACTTGTGGTTTCTGACTTTTCAGATATATGACTTTTGTGTGTGGTAAAATAATTTCTAACTTTGAAAGAAATAGAAAGCAATTTTCTTTGTTACAGAATAAACACCATTATTTGTTTACATATCAGTCAGACATGTTTCTTGATTTCATATCATCTTCTTCTATTTCAAATGGTAAATTATAATAAACATTAAATGCTTCACAACCTGTCCAAATACTTGAACACGGTTTTCAAAACAAATATGGTTTTCTTCTTCTGTTGATGCTTCAAGTAAAAAGTATAAGATCTTACCAATATATACTATACTTTCACAAACACATCCATTCTGGACAGCAATTTCTGTTATGACAACAAATGAAAAAAAGTACAACTGCTGGAAATACTCTGATTTTGCTGTACTATATTTTATACTATTAGTTACTAAAAAGACTGCAATTTCACAGCAAAAAAGCTTTGAAATGTAAAACAAAACAAAGACTTTTTTTCTACAGAAAGTAAGGAATGAAAAACATATTAGAAATTGCTGTCATTGTACATGACACTGTCAGGGAAAAAAAGAAAATGCAGGCGTAAGTTAAAACCGAGGAACAAAGGAAAGCTAAACAGAAAAAAAAAACGGAATCTTTACAAACATATGTTGTCATTATGTACAAAAGACTAGTCATAATAAAACATACAAAACATGTAAACTGCAGTGACAAGTTAATCCAATGCCACTGATGTGGTTCACAAGATGAGGTGAAAGAGGCATCTAGAATGGCTGTCATAAATTTAAGTTTCCTTTTCTCTTAAATGTTTTCATTCATTCTGTTGAAAAACATGATCATCAAAATGGGCTTTTTAAATTGTTTGAAGAGCATCAGCCCAAGAATTTTGAACACTTCAATCTATCATTGCAATATTTTGGTTGTGTGCTCATGTTTCAGTGACTAACGCTTTTCAAGAATATTTCTGAAACAAAAAAAAAGAGAAAAGATTCTAATGGTTTGCTCCGTAACTTATAAGATATTCTTCATTTTAACAGATACAGTTAGGAGTAATAACAGATGCAGAATGTGGAAAAGGTCCAAATACTAAATTTTTTAAAAACATCTTCAGCATGAAATTAGTAAATGGAACAACATACAGAGCAAAGATAAATATGGATAGTAGGACTTGTAAGCAGGGAAAGGTTTATAAATAGTAAGTTACTGAATGATATTGAATGGCAACCATTGAAGAAAAAATAGGTAACTGTAACAATACAACTATGAGTTACATCAAGAGTTCTAAGGTTAAGAGGCATTAAATAAACTATATACCTCAGAGAAAAAAAACTTGCACAATCAAGGTACAATACAACACAACAATCAAGATATCAAAAATGTTGACTTAATAGAAACGGGCTTAGAGATCTGAAACAATATCAATGAAGGACACTTGCAACAAAGAAAAAAGGGGGATACTTACATCTACAAACCAGGCATTATAAGGGTAAGACAACAGAAAATACTATGTGAACAGTAAATGGTTCAGAGTATTTTTACATTGAGTGTCTGAGACAAACACAATTGCCTTAAGCACACCAAGGTACATTCTTATTTAAATTCTAAAAATGCTCCAAATTTCTTAGACTGAAGCACTCCCATTGGCTCTCTTCTCATTACACTATGACTAGCTATCTCTCTTTCAGTCCAGACATGAAAATATACTGAATATACCTTTTTTGTTTAAAATTAATTAGTATTATTCTTATAGTCCATGCCGTGTGGAGTTGGTGATCATGTCTGTCCACAGACTTCTGTCTTTTGTGCTGCCAACCATTTCTGATACTGAACGAATAAACGAACAATCTTTATTTTCAAAGGGTTAAGAATTGGGCAACGCATGCCAGGATGACAAACTGTCCAGCATCTTCTCTTGATCTCTCCCTGCCTTTCCTCCCAACCAACTTTCCATTTGTGATGACACACTCCAGAGAATGTGGACTGTCTTCTTCTGATGCAAGTAACCAGTTCTCTTTGTGGGTTAACATTTTTTCAAGAGATCTTTGTTGCTCTTTCTATCCATTTAATGTTTTCATCATTTTTCTATAAGAGCATGTCTTCCACATAATTCTTTTCTTGCTTGCTAATTGTCCATGATTCATTTCTGAACATCAGGATTGGCTAAATATAGCTCTCAAGAACTCATTTCCACACCTTGATTGACAAAGATAAATTGCAGAGACTAACCTTCACAATCAGTATTACTCATAATAAAATACAAATAGATGAAGTCTAGCATAAATATCAGGACTAGCTTAGACACTTGAAAAATAAATATTTGTTTTGTACAGTTTACAAATTACACAAGTATACATGGGCTACCTCTAAACTGTCTCGCCACTGCCCAACACTATTTTTAATTGCACCCCTTCAGTTATCACTAGAGTTAGTTCCCTTTTCAGGAAGTCGCACTTCAAAAGTAGTAAATGTTCCCAGGGATGGTTTCTTTCCCCTCATGATTGGGTCATTAAAGCCATCACATACAGAATACTACATGCAACAATACTGCCCGACATATTAAAAATAGTTATGGATAGAGTACATAAACAGGCTTAAAATTTTCTGGTACAATATACAAGCATATGGCACTGATAATGCTATAATGAAAATAAATTGTGACCATTGCAGAGGCTGTTGCATTATTTATTGGGAAAGTTCTTTTCTTCAGTAGAATACAGGTTATTATGGTGATGGTGACAGCAGCATGCATATAAATGAAGAAATGAATTAATCCATGTATTCATTTGTAACTACAAGATCAATCTACATGACTAAGTTTAAAAAACAAATGATACTGTGTTGCATTTGTGTGACATGTTTAAAATAGGATTTTATGTCTTATTATATACATATTCACTTATACACAAAGTGCATTTACTACTCAAAGTGATATTTTTAAAAAATGCAGCACCTATTTTACAATGATCAACTATGAAGTATACCCTTGAGTTCAGAACAAGCGCGAGATATGTAAATGAGATTCAAATTAGGACAAATATTGCGTTGAATCTTTCTGATGTAAAAATGTTTCCTCAGAATGTTACTACATTACAGCACAGCTCTTGGCGGCTTCCTTTCTTAAGTGCACTTTGGCTTCATTCATGCCGGTGAACCTTTTACGTCGCATAAATGACCTCTGTCGTCTGAAGTTTGGACTGTCACTGCTGCTGTTGCTGTTGGCACTACTCCCAGTGCTGCTGTTGCTGACTGTAGTTGTGGTTCCACTGCTGTTGTGAGCTGTGAAAGAGCAACCATTCTTTGACCCTGCTGAAGACAAAGCGGCCACTTCCATGACATCATTTACACTTCGCTGTGAATTCTTGGATGATGTTTCAGAATACACAAGAGCACCAATATGCTTGGCTGTGTTCAAACCCTGAAATTATAGAAATATATTTGTGTCAAGAGTATTGCAAGTCCCTTGTGTATTACCAAATAATTGTTTGGATGCTGGGTAAAACCTAATAGTCACTTGCAACACCATCCCAACTCAATACATCCCAGATACATAAAACCAGTATCTTCTGTAGATTAGGCACTGAGCTATTAATGACAGACAACTCTGCAGCACTGGGATTGAAACATTGCTACTTCAAAAGTATAGGTTGCAGGTCAGCATGGTCAAATGGGTAAGAACGCGCGTTCTTAAACATCCAGTGTGCTGATATCGAGGAAAGCGGTTCAACCCCTACACTGGACAGCTGGACTAAAATGTTGACCTGTCGTCCTTGACTTGGGGACGTAAATTACAAATACCTCTGAAGTCTGAGTGGGTTCGCCTGATGGCGAGGGACACTGTTAATAGGGAAAGCTAACTAACACACATAATTCAGTCCATCACTACTATAAATAGTGTGTATGGACTACACTTGAGTTCAAAGCCAGTGAAAAAAAGTACAGGTTTACTATTGCAACTGGCTGTTTCAGAAGGCCAAGACTTGTACAACTGGCTGTTTCAGAAGGCCAAGACTTGTACATCTGGCTGTTTCAGAAGGCCAAGACTTGTACATCTGGCTGTTTCAGAAGGCCAAGACTTGTACATCTGGCTGTTTCAGAAGGCCAAGACTTATACAATGTTTCTAAGGTCATTGTTTCTGGGTTGACTTTTTTCCCACCACCATATATTGCCAATTGTATCATTCTTATTTCAAACACTGAACCATGAGGCCTTTATACTTATAATTCTCCAGTTCATACACATAATTATAACAATGTTACTTTACTATTTCAAAATGCTGCTGACTGTATAAGAGTTGAAAAAAAGCAAGAGGCTATCAAATTTAAAACTCATGTGCACCTCAGTCAGTTAGTTATGTCCTATATAATTTAAATATTCAGTGCAGCTGCATTTAAAGTCAGCGCTTGGGCTGATATGTTTCCCTGTGACTCATTATCATCTGGCAAATCTGATGCAGAATGTCGCTCTCACTGTAACCTGCTGGGAAAACTCTCAACCCCTGGCAAGTTTGCCTACTTTACCATGCACATTCATGACCTGGACGTCTGTAATGCTTTGTGTCTACCACTGAGTTACCAGCCACTGCCTCATCTTCCAGGAATCACGGCTTTCATTACTGGTCTTTCTTAACCACTGTGACATTTGTTATTGTTTATGATCCAGATGTCTTCAATGTTCAGATCTTATTTAATGTGAGATGTTTGTTTCTGATATTCTCTATTTAACTAAAAACAGTCGTTCAGCCTCTTGCATATTTATATATTTATAATTTGAAAAAGAAAAAAAAAAAAAACCACACCCACCCACTTACATTTATCTTCTGATGCCATACCCAAGTTTTCAATAATATTAAGCAATCCAAATGTTTGTAACCTTATTAAGCATTGATTAGCAGCTATTAGTCACCACCATCATGTACATTAATACCATTTCAGGGATGTGGTGATTCTATCATGTTGCTGGAGATTACTGTGCATATATTAACAGGAATGTAAGTACAATGCAAGTAACTCTTACCTGATCATATGTAATGTATGCAGGTTTTGGTTTATCTGGTGGCAATGCCTTGATCTCGTTACGCATGTCAGACTTGCAACCAACTAGCATCACCGGAACACCAGGACACTGCTCTTTCACCTCAGGATACCACTGCAGAGTAATGTCAATCTTGGAGTTATTTGTGCACGATTCATACTTATACATAACAGAGAAACCATTGATTCATACTCATACATAACAGAGAAACCATTGATTCATACTCGGAAGGGGGGGGGGGGGGTGGGGCTAAGAAAAACCTGCACTCAAGGTCTGACAGAAGCAATTAAAAAATAAATCTATGACCTTCAGAACGTGAGGCAGGTGGCTTGACCACTTCACCAGAGAGACCCCCAAGGCAGCCACTGTCCCTGAGAAATCACATGCTAGAAAAACAGTTTAAGAGATGCTATTCAAGCAACTGATAATCAGCTGATGGCAACAACCACATGTGATGTGGCTCAGAGGTTCACTTCTAGCTCAAAAAGCTCATGGTTTGAATCAGATTACATGCTTTTTCAAAGAGCTACCTAATTCTGGGTTAGTGAGAAAGCTTCCTAATGAACTCAAAGATGAATAAATTGGAAGCCTCCAGTGCACATTACATATTTCTCAGCAATTGTAAATTATAAAGAGCAAGTAATTTAGGCTGCTTTGCTGGTTAAACTGGAAAATTAGAAAACCTAACCACAACAGAATGTGTGGATTCTGCCACATACATATTGGGATCCTCACCAGTGCTACAGAGTTTGTGCACTGTTATTATTCTCCTTATATGGACTTAAAGGAGATGCAACAACTTTTTTTTAAATGTTATTAAATGTTACATGTTTGTTTTTTTCAGTACTGACTAAATATATTATCTCTCCTTTCCTGTTTATTATTCCCCCTGCAACTGTTTATTATCTTCTGCTAGAAATCTTTTGCAGGCATGCACAACAAACCTTATAATAAGTATCCCTAGTGTTAAGCTACTGTGACAATGCAGTATTCTCTATAATGCAAGCACTAAGCAATATTTTAAAGATATTTAGAATGTATGTAATTGTGCAGTGAAACATACCTTTGATACAACATCTTCCATGGACTCTGGCTTATCTATGGCAAAACAAATAATGATCAGGTCTGTCTCACCATAAGATAAAGGTCGCACCTTATCATAGCCTACATCACCTGAAGAAAACATACATTTGACAATTACCAACATGCAAACACAGTGGGTATATTTAATTTACAAAACAATTACATTTGTTTCAATCATGTTTAAAACAGACCAGGCTTATTTCTAACAATTTCTGCTTAGACGAGTTGAGAATGAAGTAAAGCAGTAAAATTCCATACAAAATGTAACCGTAAAACAAGCAAAGGTAGCCCCATGATGGATACTGGTGTTGGCATGTTGATTGGGTTTCATCCACACCAGTGATAGTATTGTTCATATTTTTTTTTCAGACCGGTAGGCCTCTCAAGAAAAGTGTGTGCTCCTTAACTTCTGGTGCACAGGGTATGGGGTTCAATCCCTACACAAGCATTAAATTGACTTCTTGTTCAGAAAGCAATAGCAAACTACTGAGCATACAATTGCCTACAAAATCAACCTGGGGTTGCTCGAACATCCTGCAAACAATGTAGTTTTTTTTAAAGGGCTTTCAAGTCGATGTAGGTCTCTGGAGGTCTAGGTAGGTCTCTGGAGGTCTAGGTAGGTCTCTGGAGGTCTAGGTAGGTCTAGGTAGGTCTCTGGAGGTCTAGGTAGGTCTCTGGGGGTCTAGGCAGGTCTCTGGGGTCTAAGTAGGGCTCTGGGTGTCTAAGTAGGGCTCTGGGGGTCTAAGAGGGTCTCAGGGGTCTAGGCAGGTCTATAAGGTCTAAGTAAGGTTGTTGGGGTCCATCTTCAAAGATTTAACTCTGGCCATCAGTAAAAAATAGCTGGTTGAGTGAATGTTTAATTCTGTGTGCTTGCTATTCTGGTCCTCTGCCTGTGAGATCTGTGTTTATGTTGTGCTTCTGTTATTGTTCTGCCCATGTATGTACTGAAAAGTAGCAGTGGGAGCAGACATGACATAATTACGTTGTTTTCACATTCCAGCGTGCACGTATGTCCATCTGGGATAATGTCCCTTAGTTTGCCGTTATATCTATCGCTCCCCTGTTGTCTGTGTGACAATCAATACTTATGTTTTCATCTATTTATTTCAAATGTCATAGCCTTCTGCAAGGCTATACTATCCATAATATTCGCCATTAGTACTTAAAAGTGAAGTCTAGAAGGGCCACCCACTGGGCGACAACCAGCAAAGGCACCGTGCTGTCTTTGATTCAACCCGTGGAACGGCAATTACTTTTCTAGTTGTATGCATAACGGATTCCCAATACTAGAATGGGGTTCTTTTAATCGCCAAGAAAATCTCTTAACGGCAACATCCGGTGTTGACATATCACATAAACAAAGCGGCCTGACATGATGGAATGTCCTTTCCCACAACCCCCGGGGTTGCATACATAAGTCTGCTTTAATGACGATTACATGTTCACGTTGGCTGGGGTGAGAGTGGGGGTGTGGTAAATGCAAGCGAATTCCATTGGATCCCACCACATTGTCAGCTGACAGACAACAAGGAAGGCAAACACGGGATGGGAGAAAATATCACAGGCATCTGGCTTTATGAGAACTGGGAGGAGAAATATCATTGTGGAAGGGAGGGATGGGGAGGCAGGGAGAGAAGGAGGAAACAAAAGGAGGGGGGAAACCAAAAAAAAGGGGCAATTTCCCGAAAGTTCCTTAATGAGGCATGAATATTAATGCATTTATCGGCGTCGTGGCTTAGAGGGTAGTGAGACGCGCAATTTCTAATTTCCCCATCGTATCGAGTCAAGGATTAGAACAAATACGGGCGATTTCAAAGCAGACCGCTTTGTGTTGGTTTCGATGATATGAGATGTCAGTCGTTCAGACAGCAGTGGCAAACTACTGAACTAATAGTGGCTATTAAATCACAAACTGAACTAATAGTGTCTATTAAATCACAAACAGCCAATGGTGTCTACACCTACTGTATATAACTGGAAGTCATGGTAGTCCAGTGGCCAGCAGGCTGGCCTAGCGGACTGGAGCCCATGTGTTCGAGGCAGGGATGTTTTAATTAAAGTGACTTAGCTTCCAGGTTGACCCAGGCTTAAAATAGATAATACGACACGGAAAGTAACGGCGCCCGGTGTGGTACTGACCACATCACTTAACGAGTGCCAAGTGGTTTGAAACATCTGGTGCCTGCGACCCTTTTGGCGTGTGAAATGGTTCTTTGCTTTAAGATGCTCTCTCTCTCTCTCTCTCTCTGGTGTATGAATCTCATCGCAGCGAGCATAAACATAAGCACAGTGATTTGAGATGTTTGCATGTTCAGAGATTTGGCCACAAATGTCCTTGGAGGGATTAACTTCTCCACTCCCACCCACCCCTCAACCCGCTCCCACAAAACGTGCGTGTGTTAATGCAATGAAACAAGATACCCATTTTCTTACGTTTAATAGTTAAAAAGTATTGCCAGCGTAGACTTGTAAAAAAACAGTATTAAACCAATCAGGAGTTTGTCCAGTCTCCTACTTTGTTTTCCCAACAGAGAATGGACATAATGGATGGCGGTTTTTACTATGTCATTTTATTAGTTTTATTTCTATTAGTGGCCATTAATTAGAAGCAAGACAAATTAATGTATTTCCCTCAGAACTAACGAGATGCAAAACAAATAATTGGTAAGCAAATCAGTATATTTCCACTTAGTGCAGATAAGAAGAGGTAACAAATAATTGTTTAATAACGTCAGCGTTGTACGTACTGAGAGAGAGAGAGAGAGAGAGAGAGAGAGAGAGAGAGAGAGAGAGAGAGAGAGAGGAGAGAGGAGAGAAGAGAGAGAGAGAGAGAGAGAGAGAGAGAGAGAGAGAGAGAGAGAGAGAGAGAGAGAGAGAGAGAGAGAGAGAGAGAGCGCAGACAAATCATGCGCTTGCCCCAGACACCCAAACATTTCCCACGCTCGTCTAGGTTGTACCAACAGGCTGGCTTTCTTTGTCACCCACCCAAAAAAAAACGTACAAGGCAAATGCGGGAGCAGTAAAGGCTCGGGGTTTCCCCGCCGTTATAAACTGTATGTCAGAATGCAAACTACAGATCTCCGAGATATGTCAGTATCTGATCTTTATGTACTCGCTGCTGTAACTCAGCTACAAACTACAAATCTGGGAGATGTCACAGTATCAGATCTTCTGGTACTCGCATTTTTTTTTCAAACTTGTAATCTGCGTCCCCAAGTCAAGGATGAGAAGCCAACATTTTAGTCCAACTGACCGGTTAGGGGTTGAACCTGCTACCTCGTCGTCAACACACCGGAAGCTTAAGAGCAGATACTCTTATCCATTCGGCCGTGCCGTGTAACTCAACTACAATTAGCAGATACTCTTATCCATTCGGCCGTGGCGTGTAACTAACTCAACTACAATTTATAATCACAGTGATGGCTAAACCCTCCGCCGGGTTCAACAGGGCTGGAAAGGGAAATGAGGGGGAGCAGGGGAGAGAGACTGAAATGATCCAACCACCATTCACATGTCAAAGGCATGTTTCTGCCCTAGTACGCGCATCTGGTGTGAGAGTAATGACGACGATGATGCAGTGTGCTCATGAGATGAGACTTTCATGATTGCCCAACTGCAAGTATCATATTATATAATATCGCAGATGTTCTCCCCTCACCCCATCTCAATCTACCGACCAAATGTATTTAATGTGACCCAGTCCACACACAAGTACAACAGTTAATGGCTATAAATGTCAAGGGTAAACACTTTTTTTTAATGTAACCAAGGTTAAGAGTCCCATACTAGATGCAGCTGCAGGAGTGTAAAATCTTAAGGTCACATATATTAGGCTATGGCTTTACAGAGTAAGGCGACTGGATAACTTTTAAGCGTTCTCGCTTTTAAACCCCGCTTATTTACAAGCCCATTTTAAAAATACATTACGGGTCGTTACTGATAACAGTACTCTGACTTAGTCAATGAGTTATTTTTCTTCTTCATTCAACTGTAGATGTCAGTACGAATAACTGCAAAAGAAAGCTGCAGTAAACTAAGCTTGTTGACATCTCTATGCGTTTGTCCACATATGAAGTAGGTGTAGGCCAAAATAGTTTTCTCTGTTCCCCGGAAAGGGGGGGGGGGGGGGGGGAGAGAGAGAGAGAGAGAGGAGAGAGAGAAAGGATTTTAGGTTTTCGGGGGGGGGGGGATTTTAGGGTTTCGGAGAGGGTGGGGGAGGATTCTTCCCCGATGGTGTTTCCACCTTGGCGTGGTGGGGGAGCTTGAGTTTCTCAATGACTCTGAGAGCTATGCCGGCGGTAGCGTAGCTACCAGCAGGGCCTCCCAAGCCGGACAGGTCAAAGGGTAGAGAACAGACAAAGAGAAACAACCTGGTCCTCCAGGTTGGGGGTTGAAGCGTGGGGTTAACATCCCCACCTTTGTAGATACTATTTTGTTACGAAACAGATGACCGTAGACCCCGAGGTAGACCAAGAAGACAGTGGAGAGATAATATACATACAGACCTACAAGCACTTGGAATCAGCGACTGGCAAGAGAAGGTCAACCAGAGAGACGAATGGAGACGGCTTGTATCTGCAGCAAAGAACCTCAATGGCTCGGAATGCTGAAGAAGGAGGAGGAAGGGGGGGGGGGGAGAGAGAGAGAGAGAGAGAGAGAGAGAGAGATTAAGATTATTTCAAGATCGCGTGAATACAAGAACCGATTACTTGATAGTTTTTCCCTCCATACTTTAAGCTTCTGTACTTCTCACCCTTCTGAAATTCATTTTTTAACGTATGTAGACATGTAAATCACGTTTTATGTAGACGTCTAGACTTGTTCTAGTATGTGTTATTAAACTCAGCTTCCATTTTTACGTATACTGTGTAGAGGTGGGGGAATTTATAGGAAGGAAATATGAAAGGGGAGAGGGGAAATGACATTCTGAACATATGGTAAAGGGATGCATGGGCCAAAAAAGGTTGAGAACCACTGCACCAATCAGTATCTCATATCTTTAATTTATTGAACATGTGGTATGTCTGCCTGCTGTGTCCTGTGCGAAATGTGAAGATTGTCACTTGCCCATTTCGGTAAAGGTATGTTATGCTACACAACAATGTGACTCTAACAGAACGAACAAAACTTTATTTCAAAGGTCACACACACACAATATATATATATATATATATATATATATATATATATATATATATATATATATATATATATATATATATATATCCCTTCCATTCCAATCACTCATCTTCCGCACATCAATTATCTACTCAAAACAGCTAGAACAATAGTTCTCAACCGGTGGGACATTTCTCCTCCTCCCCCCCCCCCCCCCCGAGGAATTTTAGGGTTTCCCGGGGGGGGGGGGGGGGTTATTTAAGATTATTTCAAGATCGCGTTAATTCAAGATATTATTTGTCTTTCCATACTTTACGGTTCGGTACTTCTCGCCCTTCTGAAGTTCGTTTTATAACGTAAGTAGACCCTCAAATCACGTTTTATGTAGGCGTCTAGACTTGTTCTAGTATGTGTTATTAAATTTAGCTTCCATTTTTACGTATATTATGTAAAAAAGGGGGGGGGGGGTGTTATAGGGGGGAAATGCGAAATGGGGTGGGAGGTGACGTTATGAACATATGGTGAAGGTGTACATGGGCCAGAAAAGGTTGAGAACCACTGAGCTAGAACCTCAGAAGTATACATCTGACACTAACCGCTAACTCCAACACATCTCAAAAATAAACTTCATAGACAGCACCCGAACTTTCAAATTCACAAGTATGGTTGGAATTCCCTCTGCTGTGCCCGTTCATTGAGTCTCGCATTGCCGAATTAAGGATTTAAACGCATTTAGTTGAAATTTCTTCCCGTCACGGGCATGACCTAGTTGCTGTGATACTGGTCTAATAATCCATGCAGAAAACGACTGCGGTCATTAGGTTATAGCGGTTTAGCCTCAGTGGTTTTATTGTCCCGGCAAGTGCGGTCGGTTCACTAACCTGGCTAGTGCGGTCGGTAATCAACCAAGTCAGGGAATCACTTCGACACAGCAAGCCGTGGTATCACTTCGACACAGAATGGTGTACCCGACTTTGCTTCGATTTCATTCAAAAACCCACATCGTCGCCTTGTGAAAATATTCTATGGTGCTCCGATCTACTAATTTTTAGATAATAGCAGGGTGCCCATAGCTCCGTGCACGAATACTGTAGCACGGGCAAGGAGGAGTCCAGTGTGCATATTTCGAAATCCACACACACACACACACCGTAATTATTCAGTGATTTTCACATTTTGAAAATTGCTTTCCCCAGCAGCGAACCTGTTGCATATGTTTAAGTTCCAAATGTAACACGTGGAAATTTGTATGCAAGAACCGGCACTGCGATATCCGATCCACAATTCAGATATCCGATCCACAATTCAGAAATCGGAGGATGGCAAGCATAAAGATATGATTTCAGGCGGGATGGGATTGGGGGGGGGGGGGGGTGTATAGAAGAAAGAAGAAGAAGAGAAGAGAAGAGAGAGAGAGAGAGAGAGAGAGAGAGAGAGAGAGAGAGAGAGAGAGAGAGAGAGAGAGAGAGAGAGAGAGAGAGAGAGAGAGAGAGAGAGAGTTTTGAAAATACTGTTCATAAACTGGAGTTGCCGAAAACAAAATAAAAGTCAAACTTTTCCAGTTACAAGCAGACGCAATGTCTCTAATTCACTCGAATTGAAACTTAGCACTGTTTTGGAAGACAAGGCGAGGGAAGGAGCTAGATACGCCAGCCTCTTAATCCAATTACCTAATATATGTGAAATTCTTATATCATATCCCTATGAAGTTTCATGTTACTTATGAGCGTTACGTTCTTTAAAAAGAATTTGGGTGGGGAAAAAAATGGTTTTATGAGCGACTAAGAACCAACACGCACCGTGCTACCGTATCCCCAAAGAGGAGGTAAAGAACAGTAACACTAACCTCCTATGCAGATCGTAAAGACCGACTGAAGAGAGTTTGTGTGAGACTGGCTACTTGACACCGTAGAACAATACAGCCAAACATCCAAACAAATATTAGCTTGGCATAGATGTTGTGGGCCTATACTCAATCAGGGGTCTTGTAGGAGAGAGGAATTGAGTTAGGAAAACAGAAGAAGAAGAAGAAGAAGAAGAAGAAGAAGAAGAAGAAGAAGAAGAAGAAGAAGAAGAAGAAGAAGAAGAAGAAGAAGAAGAAGAAGAAGAAGAAGAAGAAGAAGAAGAAGGAGGAGGAGGAGGAGGAGGAAGGGGGGAAATCCAAAACTATCACAGCACGAGCACAATCAGCACCAAGAATATGAGTTCTGAGTAACACCAAGCAGGCTGTTATCATCATGCTCTGCGCACACATCACACAACTGTTTCTTCCTGCTGTCGATGTCAGTTTGTCACACCAAGTAGTGCACCTCACAGCTCAGTGTGTCCGACTTCGGCATGCATTACTGACAGTTTTGCTTCTTCTAGACAGATTTCATCTAAGGTGCTTGTGATTTTTTTTTTTTTTAAAGATTCCCGAAATTCCCAGTCTTGTACTGGGGTTCAGATACCCTAAAGGTAATTCGTATCAATGAAATCTGACTATCACCAGGAATTGATAATCACTGGGAATGATGGGAATTCACTGCTCCAGCGGTCAACAGTGTGACCGTTGTTTATTCACAAGGGCATCCACCGGCCGACATTGCGGTACTAACTTCTGTTTGTTCTATCCCGCATGAAATTCCCCGCTGACATGACCTGGCAAATCTCACAGACGTGTTAAATGTTTGATTAAATGCTCTCGATGATGTTTCTCACTGTTAGTCCGAAGATTCAATCAATCAGTAATCAGGTGCCGCAGGCCTCATTATAAACCGGATGTAAGATCCGCCAATGTGGCATAAATTTGAGACAGCGGTAAATGAATACAAACCGGATGTGCAAGGTAGGTAGATTCAGTCAGTTAAACCTAAACCGGATGTACAATTCATCAGTCAGTCACTTTACAATGACTGCAAAAGTAGACATGGATAGCTGTGCATAAAATGACAGCGCTAGATTGAGCCAGTCTCAACTTGTTCGTTATCTACTTCATAACACTGACATTAGGAGACTATGAGGTCAACACATAGCCCGTGTAAACACACTGCTTGCTTAGCTCCCCATGTCCTAGACCTACCTATAAACAGTTTCAGACACTGATTATATTATATCATTATCTCAATGTCGGCCGCCATCGCTGCATCACCAGTGAGATATACCTTTTCGACGGCTTGGGGTGGGAAGGGCCACGAACATGTATGTGTGATGGTGATTATGTAACATCTGTGATTGTTTCATTATGTAACATCTGTGATTGTTTCGTTATGAAACATCTGCAGTAATATTAGCTAGCCCCCCCTCCCCCCTAAATATTGCTCTCTCTCTACTGTAGCGAAACGCCAGTGGCCCATGTCCTTATGTATTCTGTTATTCTTGGTAAACAGGGGGAAACGGCTTTCGGAAGCTCTCAGTTCTTTATTTGCTCAATTCTCCATGAAAGATGGTTCTTTGGGTTATCTTCATACCACAATCTGTACATGGAGCGAGTATATATTTGTCTTTCCTTTCGGGTAGTCCCGAAGGCGCGCCTTGCGTCAAATGTGTACTGGTGCAGCGGCTGGTCAATTGATGGCCGGGCAAACAAGTACCGTTTGCAAGTTGCAACTTGTCAAAGTTAATTAAAGATAACGACAGAAGTGCAACAGACTACTGAGACAATTAAAAGGTCTCCTACTGGTGGTGGAGAAAGGGTCCTCTGCTATGGAAAGTGACTATGTCTTCTAACGGACATTATCACCAGTGCTTCTAGGCTAACGCCAATATGTCCGACGAGGCCAACTCAGGGTTTGGTGTGTTTAACTCTGAGACAGAGGCAAGGTCCAGGTCGTGAGGCAAGGACATTTTGCATGACTGGTGCATTGCCGGTTTTTTTCAACAACATACGCCTGAGAGCAGTTGTTGTCTGGAGGGAGCCTAAGAGTGATTTTCTTGCATACTCATTTTATACCAGACATTAAAAGGCACCCATCCATTATCCCTCCACGAACACCTCACCGTATCTGCAACCGTAAAGCTTTTCATAGGTCAGTGAAGACCTGGTGCCGAATTAATTCATGTGGCAATGAACAGAAGTCCTCAACACACCAGTCGCTTGGATTCTACAAAAGCCTGTGGAATCTACAACCAGTTGCTGGAGAAGGAAGGAGATTCTGACATCTTTGGTGAGATATATCTGGACAGATCAGACAGTATCTGAAGCTGGATCTGTGACTGTGGTGACTGGAGGCTCTGTGTCAAAACTTTACCAGTGTAGTGTCTGTGTAGATCTATCTGTTTATCCGCCTTTATGTGTTCCTGTGCTGTTCTTGATTAGGTTAATAAAATTACTTCCAAGTTGTTCTGACGACTGCCATGTTATTTATGTGTCAGCCAGAAGAACACTGCAGGAAATAGGTCCCTAGGTCGAAAGGAAGCGTGACAGTGAGTCCAGGGAAAACGGAGGAGGGTTGGCAGGTAAAGACCTATTCCAGCCAGGGCTATAGAAGATTAATTAAACATTGTGACCGGGCTATTTGGGACCCTCCACGTAGCTTGTTACAATTTCTGGGGGCACGTCGCGGGATATTTGAAATCCTGGTGGAGTTCTGGCTGATTTAGTGATAGGGGACAGATATCCTTGTTTTCTATCAATAGGTTCTGCCTACCGTGCCTGGCTATTGTCTATACTCTTCCTGACACAGACTGACCGACATACGACGTGTTGTGGTCGTGTAATGTAACTTGTTGTGTAATTGTGAGAAAAATTTTATTGGACAATTACCTCGTCCCTTGCCCTCTGAGTTTAAGATGGCATCAGCTGGGTTTAATGTCGCTGACGTACAGGCTACAGGGCGTGAAATGGGTTATGATGGAGCGGAGTTACAGAAATATGTGCAGGAGGTGGAAAGAGACTACAGACAGGCTGTGCGCGAAGCCAAGAGGATTGAGGCGGAGGCTGAGGTTAGGAAGATGGAGGCCGAGCAGGCAGTCAGAGACCATGAGTTCCGTATGAGAGAGTTGGAGCTGAAAGCTCAAACTGCCAAGGAAAGAGACGGTGCAGTGGGAGACACAGTTCTCCCTGACTCAACAACTTCTGGTGGCGGTCCATACCAGGCAATGAAGTTCCCATTGCTCCCGTTCGATGAACACAAAGATAAGATCGACCAGTATCTTCACAGATTTCGGTCGATGGCTTTGGCTATGGGATTGGAACGAGGGAAATGGAACTTGAAACTCTCACAGGGCCTGAGGGGGACCGCGTACGAGGTCTATTCTAGGTTGCCACCTGGTATGGAGAATGACTATGAAGCTCTGGAGAAAGCACTATTGAAAAGGTTCCAGATGACAGCTCATACTTATCGACAACAGTTCAGAAAGTCGAAGAGAGAGCCAGGAGAGATGTTCGCAGCCTACAGTGTCAGACTGAAGTCTTACCTTTTGAAGTGGATGTCATTAGCTGGATTTGCTAACGACTATGAAAGTTTGGAAGAATTGGTGGTCGTGGACCAAATGAAGAGAATGATGCCTAAGCCATTGCAAACCTTCTTGCTTGAAAATGGGGCAGAAAGGTTAGACCTAGTCAACACGTTGGCGGAAAGGTATGTGCTAGCTCATGGGGATAATGGGGAATTGTCACAACCCAATCCCCGACCACCAGACACATGGTCTGGAAAGAAGAAGAACCCTAAAACAGCTCACACTAAGAAGGAGGATCCTTTCGATAAAGTTCCTAGTAAGAAACCCTCTGGTAAGAGTCCACCTGGATCTCCTAAAAGAAAGTGGAGTGAAAAGTGGTGCGCCTATTGCAAATCTCCCACACACAATACGGTTGATTGCCGGCGTAAACAGAAAGACTCTCACTATGCTGCTTGTCTTGTAGAAACCGGGGAAGGGTCTCACAAGGAGGTAGAAGGGAGGGATCTTGGGAACAAAGATTTAGAAAAACCACCAGTAGTAGAAACGGTACTTGTGAACGGTCAACCAGTTGAGTGTCTCTACGACACCGGTCTGCAGTTTGAGGCTGTAATTTCATCACACTTAGTGAGTCCAGAGCAGCTAACCGGAGAATCTATTGAGATTCAAACGGCGACAAAGAGTGCGGTAGCGATGTCTCTTCCAATTGCGAAGGTGGACATCAAATCAAAATATGTTACCGGCACTATACAGGCAGCCGTTCTGCTAGATCCAATCTTCCCAATGATCTTGGGTTGTCGCTACGTCTTTCTAGGGATTCCAACCGAACCCATGTACGTAGGAGCGATGCAAACCAGATCTCAATCGGAGGATGAGCAGACGCCGGCCTTGATCGTGAATCCCTTGCCTGGGGAGTTACGAGCTGCTCAAAGCCAGGATGCTACTTTGCAACCTTGCTTCAACCAGTTGCCAAAAAGTTCTGACCCACCAAGACGGGGTCAGTATTATATGAAGAATCGGTTACTGTACCGGAGAGCCGGAGTGGAGGATCGCCAGCATGGACAGCTGGTAGTTCCTAAGGCTTATCGGGAACAGCTTCTTCATATGGGACACACCATTTCTTTCAGTGGACATATGGGTGTCGGGGCAACTCTCCAGCGCATTTCCTGCCATTACTACTGGCCAGGGATGACTGGAGACGTGCGTAGGTACGTCAAGTCGTGCCCAGAGTGCCAGCGAGTGGCACCAAAACACTGGACAGCTCCGGTAGTCCTGGGAGACATGCCTATTATGAACTCTCCTTTCGAGAGAGTGGCCATCGATCTTGTTGGTCCTCTTCCTAGGACTAGGAAGAGGAATAAGTACATTCTCACGATGGTGGATTGCTGTTCCATGTGGGGTGAGGCGATACCTTTGGCCACAATCGACTCTAAGCGAGTGGCTGATGCACTGATGGAGACCTTTACTAGGTTGGGGATTTCCCAACCAGATCCTAACGGACAATGGGTCTCAGTTCTGTGGTAAGCTGATGGAAGAAGTCTTTCGTATCTTCCAGACTAACCACATTCATACCAGCCCGTATCACCCTCAGTCTAATGGGCAAGTAGAGAGGTTTAATGGTACCTTGATGACCATGCTTCGGAAGCTGGCACAAGAGAAACCAGACAGATGGGATGAGTATATCTCAGCCGCCTTGTTCGCCTATCGGGAGGTTCCCCATGGGTCGACCGGGTTGCCACCAGCCACTCTACTATTCGGGAGGCCAATCAAGGGTCCCTTAGAAGCCTTATTGAGATGTTGGACAGAGGAGGAAACTTCTGAAGAAGCTGTATCCTCTTATAAATACGTCGAAGAGTTAAAGAAAAAACTCCAGACGGGTTGGGCTTTGGCAGCTCAGAATCTGAGGGCGGCCAGGAAAGAGACACGCGGCCTACTACAATAGAAGGACGAAAGATAGGTCTCTTAAGGTGGGGGATCGGGTTCTGTTGTTACTTCCAGTAGGTTCCAATAAACTCGAGATTGGTTGGCAGGGGCCTTTCCCGGTGGAAAGGGTTGTGTCCCGCACCAACTATGCCATCCGGATCAGGGGGAAATCCAAAATCTTCCACATTAACCTTCTCAAAAAGTTTGAAGAACGATCTGATGGTACTTCTCTCCCACTCATGACTATGGCGGTCGCGATGGAAACTGAATCGGGCGAAGACGCGGATCGGGGTTATCCATTACACCCTGGGGAAACCTATAGGGATGTCCATATAAATCCTGATCTGTCGGCTGAAGAAACAGACCGTGTCATCCGGTTGTTAGAGTCCCATCAGCAAATTCTTACCGATCGGCCAGGGCGGACAGGGTTGGTCGAGTTTGATATGACTCTGACTACCCAAGACCCAGTTCGCCAGAAAATATATCCAGTACCCTTTTCGAAAGAGAAGGCCCTGGAAACTGAAATCCAGAAGCTTCTGGACGATGACATCATCACTCCTTCGACTTCTCCTTATAATGCCGGGGTTGTCTTGTTGAGGAAGCCAAGCGGGGAGCACCGCTTATGTATTGATTACAGGCATTTAAACAGTTGTACGACATTCCAAGTTGAGCCGTTACCAAACACAAATCAACTGTTTGCCAGATTAAATAGGGCAAAGTACTTCTCAAAAATTGATTTAAGCCGGGGATATTATCAGATCCCTGTGAAACCTGAGGTTCGGCCAATGCTCGCTTTCAGTACTCCGAGCGGCCATTACGAATTTAAGGTGATGCCTTTTGGGCTGAGCAATGCGCCCAGTGTGTTCACACGCATGATGAGAAAGTTATTAGACCCTTTAAGGGATCCTTCTGTTGTCTCGTTTATGGATGATATTCTCATCGCGTCTGACAATATGAAAGATCACCTGAAATCCTTGGAAAAGATCTTCATAAGATTGAAAGAGGAGGGGTTAACCGCCCGTCCAGCCAAATGCATGATTGGCTATCAATCCTTGGAATTTCTGGGACACACTATTACCCCAGGGGGACTGGTACCGGAAGAAAAGAATATTGAGAAGGTCCGTCTCGCACCCCGTCCTAAGTCCAAAAAAGATGTTAGGTCTTTCTTGTCTTTGTGTGGGTTTTACCAGAAATTTATTCCGAGGTTCAACGAAATTGCGGCGCCGTTAACTGAGACCCTGAAGAAAGGATCACCAGATCTTATAGTCTGGACCCCGAGCTGTGAAGAAGCTTATGGGAAGCTGAAACAGGCTTTGGTGGATAGGCCAGTCCTGCAACTCCCAAATTTGGAGAAAACGTTTGTTCTGAGAACCGACGCGAGTAACATAGGGATTGGGGCAACTCTGTTGCAGGAAGGGCGAGATAATCCTTCGGTGCTGTGTCCGGTGGCATATGCCAGTCGAAAACTGTTACCCGCCGAACGGAATTACTCCACCGTCGAACGGGAATGTCTAGCTCTAGTGTGGGCGGTACAGAAATTTCAACCTTATCTGTATGGAGTCCAGTTTAAAGTACAATCCGACCATCAACCTCTGACGTTCTTGGCAACTTCTAAGAAACTGAACGCGAGGTTAATGAGATGGTCATTGCTCCTACAACCGTATCAGTTCACGGTCGAATACATCCCCGGAAGGGAGAATGTGGGAGCAGATTTCCTATCACGGCATCCTATGGTTGAATGTGAGGGTGGGGTCATTCGAACAGAACCACTGACAGTAGAAAGTCGTAGGGTTCGACTTTCTTAAGAGGGGGCCTATGTAGCGAAACGCCAGTGGCCCATGTCCTTATGTATTCTGTTATTCTTGGTAAACAGGGGGAACCGGCTTTCGGAAGCTCTCAGTTCTTTATTCGCTCAATTCTCCATGAAAGATGGTTCTTTGGGTTATCTTCATACCACAATCTGTACATGGAGCGAGTATATATTTGTCTTTCCTTTCGGGTAGTCCCGAAGGCGCGCCTTGCGTCAAATGTGCACTGGTGCGGCTGCTGGTCAATTGATGGCCGGGCAAACAAGTACCGTTTGCAAGTTGCAACTTGTCAAAGTTAATTAAAGATAACGACAGAAGTGCAACAGACTACTGAGACAATTAAAAGGTCTCCTACTGGTGGTGGAGAAAGGGTCCTCTGCTATGGAAAGTGACTATGTCTTCTAACGGACATTATCACCAGTGCTTCTAGGCTAACGCCAATATGTCCGACGAGGCCAACTCAGGGTTTGGTGTGTTTAACTCTGAGACAGAGGACAAGGTGCCAGGTCGTGAGGCAAGGACATTTTGCATGACTGGTGCATTGCCGGTTTTTTTCAACAACATACGCCTGAGAGCAGTTGTTGTCTGGAGGGAGCCTAAGAGTGATTTTCTTGCATACTCATTTTATACCAGACATTAAAAGGCACCCATCCATTATCCCTCCACGAACACCTCACCGTATCTGCAACCGTAAAGCTTTTCATAGGTCAGTGAAGACCTGGTGCCGAATTAATTCATGTGGCAATGAACAGAAGTCCTCAACACACCAGTCGCTTGGATTCTACAAAAGCCTGTGGAATCTACAACCAGTTGCTGGAGAAGGAAGGAGATTCTGACATCTTTGGTGAGATATATCTGGACAGATCAGACAGTATCTGAAGCTGGATCTGTGACTGTGGTGACTGGAGGCTCTGTGTCAAAACTTTACCAGTGTAGTGTCTGTGTAGATCTATCTGTTTATCTGCCTTTATGTGTTCCTGTGCTGTTCTTGATTAGGTTAATAAAATTACTTCCAAGTTGTTCTGACGACTGCCATGTTATTTATGTGTCAGCCAGAAGAACACTGCAGGAAATAGGTCCCTAGGTCGAAAGGAAGCGTGACAGTGAGTCCAGGGAAAACGGAGGAGGGTTGGCAGGTAAAGACCTATTCCAGCCAGGGCTATAGAAGATTAATTAAACATTGTGACCGGGCTATTTGGGACCCTCCACGTAGCTTGTTACATCTACCTTATATTATGTTTTCTCATGGACTATATTCTACCGTGGGAGTCGCGGTAGTGCAGTGGCTAGCACGCGGGCCTGTCAGCCCAGTGGCATCTGTTCGAATCCTCCTCCAGGCGGGAATTTACCCCCCCCCCCCCTCCCCCGGCATGAGCTCATAAGTTGACCGAGACTGGTGTCACAAGGTTATTGACATAAAGAATTGGCTTTGGTGGTGTCTAGTGTATGTCAGTGTAAATATTGTACTGGACGACTGCTCAACAACTAAGAGTCAATATAGAACACCGGCCTGCGCACAATAACACTTCATTAAGGATTAATACATATACTGCACATGAATATTTCCAGAACCTTTCAGAGTAGAATTCGACACCGTATTATTGCCGTCTACTAGCCTTGCACAATACCCTGTTACGGAATCTTCTCCGTCCGTGAATCTAACCCACTTCTCTGAGTTTCTTCTTCCCGAACTTAATTTTCCTCGCGAAGTTGAGATATGCACTGCCTGGCCAAGTCTTCCTCACTTAGCTTCAGAATTCAACTGCCTTCCTTTTGCCCAGACTTCTGTCTTTATTTACCCTTCCCAGGACCACCCATGAAAATCTATTTCACCCCTGAACTCAATTACTAGTTCCCATCCAAATACCTTTCTGGGTTTTCCGTTGTCTATTCGTCTACTATCACGCTCTTGTATCTCAGTGATTTCCTCTTGACCCGTACGTGCTCTAACAACCACTCTGTTGGTTCTCATCAATTGTCTTGGAATTTCTTAACTTCTCTAACCCCCATTCCTCCTATCTGACCCGTGTAAACTCCACTGTTTTCTTAGATTCTTAGCCTCTACCTCTCCCAGCCTTGGCGTAAAAACACGCACGTTACAACTGGAATGGGTACCACAAAATTTACTGGAAAGTAAAGGCAGAAGGCGTGATATTGTCCACATCACCCTTCAAGTGTCGATTGTTCTAAAAATATACGAGGCAAGCACCAAAGACCAAATACACCACACAGAATTAATTTCCTACCACTAAAATTGCCAGCAAGTGGATATCCCTCCTGGTGTGTGGGTGGTAAAACTATATCGTGTGAAGATTCTATACTGGGTTTAAATTCTATACTCTGTGAAAATTATATATTGGGTGCTTTACCTACTGTGTAAGGATACTACTGTGTGAGATGCTTTAATGTGTGAAGATGTTTTACCGCGTGAAGGTGTCTTACTGTGTAAAAATGACCTTTGTTTCTCGCTAACACTCTACTCACCAGACGTGTCCCAGATTGACATCTTGATTTTGTAGGTATCAGAAACACTGTACTGGCCGTTGTGTGTCTCGAAGCCAGTCGGTGTGTAAGTCTGTGGAAGATTCACAATGAAACAAATCTGTTGTGAACGAAGGTTGCACATGACATTAATATTAAGTCTAAGACTAAATCCATCTGAATCGAAATCCTGTAATAAACTAACAGGTTGTATAGAAAACTGTTCTGAGTTGTGTTGAATCAAGAACTCACATCACGACACTCGGGATATTCCGATACACCCCTCGTCACCATCTTCAACAACAGGCAAAGAGTCCACACACTAATGGTACCAGTTACAGTCTATGTGTCCGTCTGGCCTTTCCTCGATTAGAACGTTTAAAGCTGCAAGGCACACATCATGGGTTTCCGCACGACCAATATTTGCTTACATTACGTAAACAAACCGGTATGAATTAACAAGACATGTCTGCCTTTAATGTTCGTTATAGACTAGGTCCTGCGTGACTGTGTATCTAAAAGAGTGCTATACAAATGAAGTTATATGCCATTTTCGTCGGCACATCTGAATGACAACGTGGCTTATAAAGACATGAACATGCCATTGATGAAAAGTTTCTTCATAAAGTACGGATGTCCGTGTTTATATAATAACACATTTTCCAAAACAATACACAACACAGAAAGAAATGACTCCCATATTTATCTACGACGATATTTTGGACATATCTGAACATCTTTATTTGAATGTATCCACTGTTTCTGCCACCCCCTTGAGGCTACCCCGGGGAACTAAAAGACAAACAAGAGCAGGCGAGACAGATAAGAAAGCACATAAAAGTAACAAACAATGCCGTTAAAGATTATAGTGATATTATACTTAGAATCTCAAGAGAAGTAACATATATGAAAGAAGAAATACGTTGATGGCTTCCCAAGGGGGGGCAAAAGATGGCAGATAATACAGGAAGTTAGCACTGGCATAAAAAGTTAGCAGATGTAATGAAACGCGCTGGAAAGTGCTCTGTAGTATTAAAGGGATAAATTTACACGCGATTTCCCCAATCTAAAATCTTCAGAAAGCGAGAGAGAGAGAGAAGAAAGGAAAGACCCATCTTCAAAACGCTACCCATATCTATCAAGCGCATTGCGGAAGGTGTTAAGTGTAAAGATTACAAGTAAACAGATAATACTTTTTATCCATGGAGACGGGGAGGCTGCTGACCTAACCAACACTGCAGACGCGGCCATAGAAAATAATTTCTCGACAGATATTAGTCTTTACAATATCAAGTGTATATATGGAACAGAGGAAAGGGGGGGGTAGAGGAGAGAGAGAGAGAGAGAGAGGAGAGAGAGAGACGAGAGAAGAGACGAGAGAGAGAGAGACGGAGAGAGAGAGAGAGAGAGGAGAGAGAGAGAGAGAGAGAAGACGATAGACTATAATTATGATGTTGACGATAATACTGTACAGTATGTAGTCACATTTTCCAAAAGCAAAATCCAGAGCAGAACAATTACAGAGGTGTATTACTGCCATATCTGTACCATACAAATAAACAGGCCTGAAGATGATAACACGACACCTGCAGTGCACACATATTTAGGATACATTACCCAAGCTAGCACAAAAGAAAGGAAATGGAGAGCGAAGCAAATCTGCCAGCTAGCGTTCTGCACAGGCCTTTTGGCGAAACCATGTGTAATAGCGGTATCTACGCTTAATAACGTGCATTGGCAAAATTCCGCATGCTGAAAGACTATACACGCAGGCTTTTACGGTTCCGGATTTGTCAACCCATTCATTACTTTCAAATTAAGAGAAAGGCTTTTATACTGCCTTGGCATTTCAAGTGCCGGAAACGGCGTTTAGTAAAAAGCCCAACTGATTATATCAACCCACATTCATCCTGCTCCAATAGGCAGAGTTGGGCTTCAACTGCTAGAATATGGGGGAGGCCGCTAGTGTCTTGCTTGCCGGCCTGTAGTCGTGTATTTAAATACCAATCCAGGCGCGGTTTTTTTTTAAAGAAATTCATCTAGACTACGTTGTTGACCCAGAATAACATTTGTACCACGAATTTTTCTGGGAGTAAAGGCGGTCGGCATGAAACTGACATTATCTATCGAGTTTCAATTGGTCTATAAATAGTATAGGGTTGGCACAATATGCACAATACGCTTAAGGGCTAGGAAAAAGGACCTTAGCTTTATACCTGTAACAACGACCGCCTCGAAGAGGCTAAAGATAGAATATTGTCATTCATTGGCACCTTGTCGTCTTGACAGACGATAGATTGTTACATGGTGCTTCAAAAAGGCATAATAACTACAACCTATGGCGGTAGAGAATGTCGCTGATAAGACCAATTCCCGCTGTAACTGTTCGTCCACAATGGATGCATGTGAACACATGGTCATTTCCAACATCATGCACCATCTTACGTCTCACACGCTCGGTGTGTGACTTATCTGCAAGCATTTCATTTTCTCCTTTGTCTTTATCCCATTTCTGATATTTCCCTCCATGCAACACGTTCAGCTTACACACATCTTTGTATCGTAGTAGAGGCCGATTCTGACATATCTTACCCATCTGTAATTCACCAAAAAAGATGTCCTTTGGTATTCTACCACCATCCATCCTCCTAACGTGACCTATCCAATTAAGTCTACGAAGACTCGAGTACTGGAATGAACCGTCCACACAACCTGATCTTTTTAATACTTAAATGTTTGTGATTTGTCTTGCCACTTAAGTACAAAGTCCTTCTCGTAAACACAGCATACTGAAAGCTGTGTAAAAAAGTTTCTCTTGGTGTGAGTAAATTGACCAGGCTTCACTGCCATAAAGAAGAGTACTAAGGGACACAGCTCTTGATAGACAAGGACTTTTTTATTTTGGCAGTAAGCTTCCTGTTTTCCCAGACTCTATGTGTTAACCTGTTCATTGTTGTTGCTGGCCTTACCAATCCTGATGTTGATTTCCTGATCTAGGGATAATATGCTATTTACCTCCGATCCCAGATATGTAAAATAGTCTACTATCTCCATGCGCACTTCGTGACATAATCTGTGTCTTCTTTTTGCTAACTGTTAAACCAAATTTAGAACAAGCATTGGAGAATGCAGATAGTAGACGTTATAATTCTTCCTCAGAGTGCGTCGTAATTGCAGCATCATCCGCAAAAAGCAATTCTCTGATCAGTACACTCCTAATTTTGGTACTGGCCTTCAATCTCTGAGCATTGTAGAGTCCGCCATCTGAGGGTGAGTGAATGTATATACCACCATCCTGATCACGAATGGCATATTTCAGTAGAAGTGAAAAGTATATTCCAAAGAGGGTGGAAGCTAGTACACAACCTTGCTTAACTCCGCTCTTGATTTCAAACTCTTCTGAAGTTGCACCATCAAACTTGATTAGACCCTTCATGTCTGGGCGGAACGATTCCACAATGGATGGACAGAAGAGTGGTGGGCAGCCAATCTTCTTTAGTGCCTTGAAGAGACCCTCACGACTGACCAAATCAAATGCCTTTGTGAGGTAGATGAAGGCAATAAACAGTGGCTGATTCTGTTCACGGCATTTTTCTTGCATTTGTCGCAATGAGAATATCATATCAATGGTAGACCCATTCTGTCGGAAGCCGCACTGTGAATCGGGGAAGAATTGATCTCCCAGGACTTGAAGTCTGCGCAGAACAATTCTGGCAAATACTTTCCCAACAATACACAGAAGTGAGATACATCTATAGTTGTTACAGTCGCTCCGATCGCCCTTGTTCTTGTACAATGTTATGATGCTTGAGTCTTTGAAATCCTGTGGGACTTGTCCTTCTCGCCAGCATAGCTCTGTTAGCTGGTGGATCTGCAGAGTGAGTGTGTCTTGCCCACTCTTGATAACCTCTATTGGAATCCCATTCCTTACTGGAGCCTTGCCAGATGCAAGTTCATTTATGGCACATTTAACTTCTGTTGTGGTGGGAAGTGTGCCCATGTGGTAAAGAGTTGGCAGGGCCTCTATGGCGTTGAGGGCATCATCCGCTAGTTTGGTCTCACTTGAGTAAAGATCCAAATAGTGCTCTACCCATCTACCATCTGCTGTTTCTTATCAGTGATGATTTCTCCAGTCAAGGTTTTCAGTGGTGCACTTCTTTTGATCATTGGACCACAGGCTTTCTTTATCCCTCATACATGCTTCTGATGTTTCCCTTATCACTTGCATTTTGAATGGACTCACATAACTTGATCCAATAGTCATTTGCACACTGTCTGGCAGCCCTTTTGCACATCCTTCTAGCTTGCTTCAGCTCACTGAGAGTGTTACGCGTTGTCTTTCCTTGTTTCTTAAGAGAGCTATCTCTTTTTATCAATCAAGGGCTGCAGTGTCTAGCTGTTTGCCGAAAGCCAGTCCTGCCTCTTATGATCCACAGTGCGGTAAACTCCTACCGCTGTTTTATAAAGAGTTTCCTTAAGTTGACCCCACTTTTCACATGCTGTACAATTTTCTCATGTATCGTGAAAGCGTCTTCAGTTACTTTTGGAACTCAAAGCACTTATCAGGATCGAGGGTGTTAATACTATTAATTCCAGGGCTAGATTTGTGTTTAGCTGTGTAGATTCTCTTTGGTCTCACTTGCAACAACCAAAGAATGAACCGTATCACAGTCAGCACTGTGGTAACTCCGATTTAATGATGTTTGGTTCAGATGGTTTTTGTGATGATGAAGTCCAGCTGATCCCAAATGGCCGGATCTTGGATGTTTCCATGTGACCCTATACAGCTCTTTTCTTTTAAAAAGGAGTTTGTAATACATAGGTCATTTCTGGTGCAATGCTCCAACAGCCTTTGCCCATTTTCATTCATGCGACCGATGTTGTATTTTCCAAGGCACACTGGCCATGAACTCGAGTCCTTGCCCACACGAGCATTGAAATCACCGAGCATATAAATGTAGTCAGATTTTGGAACTGCCTTGATCACAGAGTTTAACTCCTCATAGAACGAATCCTTCACATAATCAGAGGAAGTGAGTGTCGGTGCATATGCAGTGATAATGGTGGCAAAACCACAAGAGGTTGCCAAGCGCAGGGATAGTAGTATTTCATTACCTCCAGCTGAAATTTCAATGATTCCCTGTAGCGAATTCTTTACTGCAAAGCCCACACAATGTTCCCTTGTTTTCTGCCCGTCCTTTACCTTTCCAAAAAGGTGTAATTGTTTTCCCTGAGTGACCCTTCCTCAGAGAGGCGAGTCTCCTGCAGACCAGCAATATCAATGTTAAGACGATTGAGTTCGGCATCAATCACAGTCGTTTTTCTCACATCGTCAATATTCGTCAGGTCAGTGGAAAATCCTGGACATATGGTTCTTACGTTCCAGGTTGCAAGCCGTAGCTTGATGTTTCTATTTTCCTTTTTAGTAATACCTATGCATTGGTTAACAGCCTGCGATTCACATTTTGTCCTAGCCTCAAACACCCATTGAAGCAGACAGGCTGTGGCGGATCAGCACCCAACTGGCCGGGGGCTGCCCAGCTTGAGGCGGGCGGTAGCTGATCAGTGACACCTGTAGGTGTCTCCACCGTCAGAGGCAACCCGTGGCGCCCCATGTCTACGCCAATTGACAAGGACTTATAACCCGTAACTGCTACCTCTCGCTTTTATTCCGAGACCGGTTAAGACCAGGGATGGAGTTATACCTCTCCATAGCACAAAGCCTGGGCTAAAATATAGAGACCATGTGTTGCCCATGCAGCATGATCCCTCTCTCGGCCTGCCTAGTTCACTCCAGAGGAATGGTAACACCAATACTTCTGGAACAAGACAAGCTGCAGAAGCTGCCGGATCAGCAAAACAATGCTCTAACTGTCCGCCTGTCGGAAGCTTCGATCCTAGACCAGCTGCCAACCAAGGCTTAGGGCCTGGTCTGCCCTGCCATGACATTTTGTCTTTAGGTTGCATTTCCTCGCACCAGGATAAGGCTTGTACCCTCCCAATTGCGCTCTTCCGCTCGAAGCCGTTGGCACAATGTGGGGTGTCGGTTTGGTAAGTGCTGTCCAACATTCGGCGCTAACAGAAAGCAGGTAGTACCGTCTACTGCCATACGGTAGCTCAGCCATGTATGTCAAAGACCTGACGGATAGGATAGGATATTGTAAGAAACAATAAATTACAAATAATGCTCTTTGGTCACGTACTCAGAAGATAGGTATTGGATAACATCGCGACGACTGCAAAGATCGGCGACAAAAGAGACAGACCAAGAGAAATGATGTTGGGTGGCGAGATGGAGGAATACGATCGATATAATTAATCAAGATCTGTGGAGAGACAAAAGCGTCAGCGCCATGTTGCATGATGATAAGCATATTTATATGCTGAACATTAATTGTTCAGTCAAAAATAGCAATCAGGACGTTTTAAGGGAAGCTGAGTCGCAAAGACAACTTATCACAAACACCAGAAAGAGGCAGTCCATCGTTTTTTTTTTGTGGCCATGTTACGAGAAGACAGAAAAGTGGAACATGTGACAACCTGAAGTATTTGTGGAAAGAGAGATAGAGGAAGACAGCATGCAAAGATTATTGACAGTCTTGTGTAGTGACATGGAAGGGAATCAACACACGAATAGATCCATGACGTCGGAGATCGTAATTTGTGGAGAAGCATGATCGCCCACACCAGTCGGCAAGGCACTGGATGATGATGATGATGATGATGATATGCTATTCGTTATACGCTACTTGGTCCTGTGGCGAAGGGGTCATTCGAATGAAAAACCGCTTTCGAAACACAGCTGCGGACGATTTGGAAGCAGACCGGTTTGCTTTGGTTTCCATACAATGGTTTGAGTTCTGATCGTTCAGAAAGCAATGGCAAACTACTGAAAGTAAACTTGCCTAGAAATCTCAAACAGCCAAGATAATGCCGAAGTTGATTGCTACGTCATATAAAGGATATGCAACTAACGTGTATACACTATATATTAGGCCAAGAACTTCCAGGCAGCCACTATCCGGCCAGTCCAATTAATAGCGTCTGTACTCCTCTAAAGTAGTTTTTGACATTTAACCATTTAATACAGTGGTTCTCAACCGGTGGGGAATTCCCCCTGGGGGGGGGGGGGGGATTTTAGGGTTTCTAGGGGGGAAATTGGGGGGGGGGGGGGGTGAATGAAGATTATTTCATGATCGCATTAATACAAGAACCGGTTACTTGATATTGTTTTTCCCTCATACTTTACGGTTCTGTACTCCTCACCCTTCTGATATTCGTCCTTTATAACGTAAGTAGAACCACAAATCACGTTTTATGTAGACATCTAAACTTGTTCTAGCATGTGTTATTAAAATTAGCTTCCGTTTTTACGTATACTATGTAGGGGCAGGGTGGGGTAGGGGGGATTTATAGGGAGGAAATGCATGCTCAACATATGGTGAAAAGGGGGGGGGGGGGCATGGGCAAAAAAAAGATTGAGAACCACTGATTTAATAGAAGGACAACCTACAGTATCATTAAAGTTCTTCTCTTCTCTCTCTCTCTCTCCCCCCTCCCCCCCCCCCCCCCCCCCCCAGAAAAAATTCCAATGTTACTTTTACGTTTTCCTTATGCCATGTCCTGAGTTCTTTTTCTGCCCTTTCTGGTACAGCTTCCGGTTTCAGAGTGCAAGTTAGGTGGTTTTTTCCCCCGCGTTTCTGACAAGTAGAAATTATTTTTTTATGACTAAAAAGATGGACACAAGTGGAAACGGAGAGGAGACAATCTACGACTTATTATCACAGTATTAGTGAACATTCGCTCTGCTGTGCTTTCTAGTGTGTGTATGTGTTGGAGGGTGGGGGTATGATTTTCTATGTCTATTCCGGTCAGCAGATACTGGCAAACATGTTTCTCAAAGAGGCTTGTAGACAACGGATGTGGGAGACAAGATTCGTAATGAACAAGCCCAAGTTTTAACTTTTACACGATTCAGAATCAGAAAATACTGCTGTGGTTCGGAAAATATTCACTGTCCATTCTGAATGTACCTACTCTCTAATACAAACTGTTCCTTCTGAACGTGGTAACTTTCTAATCAAACCACCCAGTCCTGTATGTGCTCGAGCTGTGGCGATTTGGAAGTAGACCACTTTGCCTTGACTTCGATGGTATGAGGCATTGGTTTGCGACGTCCTGTAATGAACATGCATCGAACTTTTCATTCATTACGCAGACCGACCGACCCTGCTGGGATATGGTTAAAGTTAGTTGTTGCATATCCTTTTTGCTGTTGAGATCTTTTGGCAAGTTTACGTTTAGTAGTTTGCCATTGCTTTCTGAAAGCCCGGCGCCCATATCATTTCGTTAAAAAAAGCAAACCAAGGCGATATGTTGCCAAATCGCCCACAGCTGTGTTTCGAACGCGGGTATGCGGGATTACGAACTGCGTCTGTAACGTCTTCGTCACGGGGCCGGCTGGGGATATGGTAGACCCAGTGTAACACGTAAAGTCTAATTCAGTTTGACTTGTTACAACGCATGACTTCACACACCCAGGCTTTCATGTCTGCGCATGTACAGGACGCAAGCACCTGTTCAGTCGTTACGGCTGCATGCTACCAGTCCACAGTTCTACCCGAAACCAACGAAAATAAGCCCGTGTATTTATTTACAAGCACTTTTTATTTTTATTTTACTTCCACCTTCAGGTGTTTGCTGATAATATCTGTGTGAACGTCTGTGCCTGCTTTGAACACGCACGCATTGAAGCAAGAGTGGTGTGCGTGGGTTAACTTCGCATGGGATCGTATTTACACCATGAGAAAAAGAGTTTTAACAATGGTTTAAGGTTTAAAACACACATGGGCGGGTTTAAAAACACGAAAATACCACCTAATTCATGTGTTAGTTAAGTAGCACATCAGAGTCAAATAACGTGTGATTAAAGCTTAATGGCATAGTTACAATGGCACAGTGGCTAGAGTACTAGCCCAGGTTTAAATCCCCAGCGGAACGGGGATTTTTGTATGGACCTCGTGGCTCCGGTGTCGAATGAGCATACTAACAATGAGGTAGACAGGCTTTCATATGGCTGGAATCACAGCATTATACCAACGTGTGTGTACTAAGTGATTCAATGAGCATGATTCAGAAGGTCGAAGCTGGATCTGTACGTAGACAGTGGACTGAATCGCTGCGGAAGTCTGTTGTCCGTAAAGTTACCTTCATCTTCGTCCCGGGACATGCGGGAGTCGAGGGAAATGAACGAGCTGACAAACTGGCTGGCCCTGCACCCCCTGTAGATGGCCAGCCCATGGATCGTGCCGATGTTATTAACGTCTTTAAAGATTTGGCGAGAACAGAGGATTTTGACGTCAGTGATTCCACATCGCTGTCCAGGATGAAAGACCTGGGAGTAAGAATCGGCATAGCCAGACGCGAGAGGTACATCGGGAAAACAAAGTGCCTCGTCAACCATCACAGAACTGGCACTATTAGCCACCGGACGCTGATGCATATGCTGGGGGGAGGATCTGAGCACCTATGGACATGTCCGGAGTGCAACGAAGATACTCCAACTGATAACTGATAACAGACGGAAGTAGATAAAAATGCCTAGAAAATCAACGTGGGGTTGATCACAACGTCCTGCAAAGAACACGCAACAACAAACAAAAAGAAATGCAACAACAAACACAGAAAGAAATGCAACAACAAACAAACACAAAGACATGCAACAACAAACAAACACAAAGACATGCAACAACAAACAAACACAAAGACATGCAACAACAAACAAACAAAGTAGAGATGTTCTGGGAAGGCGACACGAATGCTAGTGACCATAGGGCCCTTCCAGTTGTAGTATTTAGAAATATGGATCTAGCGCCATAGAACCAACATGTCAGGACATAGGATCTTTAATTGCTTGTAAACCAGCTTACCGAAATGCTAGACGATTGCTTGACTACCTGGTCATCACATTCTCGAGTTAGTACAAGGTAAGTTCCGCTTCACTATTGCTCTGTATAGCTATAGACGTAATCTCATTCTACTCTTTTCTGACCATGTTGTATGTCTGCCTGGTATGAACATATGCCACATGCCAGAGTGACTTACAGCCGCACCACACGTCTCATCTCATCATATGGCAGGTCTTGCAGTTGAGCTTTTTCCGCTTGTGAGATGCCTGTGGCTGTCTGGCACCTCCGCATTGCGTCCTTATATGGAGTCTCTGTGGTGATGGCGAACATTAAGACGTCTCTGTGTCTTTGAAGGTACGGACAGCCCAAGTATCTTGCTCCATTCTTGTCCAGGCAGTTGGCGCACTTTCTTTTGTTGTTGGGTGCTCGGAAGTCCGTGTCCAGCTTGGCTAGCGGACACTCCTTGAAGGCGTGGTGATCGGCGCAGTACCGGCAAATGTCCGTCTTACTGCAACATGCTGCTCTGTACTCTCCAAGCCACTGTAACCTTTAATACGACCAAAGTATTTTAGTTTCCGAGGCACTGTACTGTTTATGATCCACTTTTCAACGATATCCAGATCTTGTAGCAGTTCCGTATTTTTGTTTTTGACACTCGCTCGCTTCGAACTCAAGCGTAGTCCATTCACACTACTTCCATACACTTTTCGTGTGGATTAGCTTTAGGGATTGAACCCCTTACTTCTCGGATGTTTAAGAACACACGTTCTTATCCATTCGGCCATGCTGACCTACTCTCTTCTTAATCCATGATATTCTAAAAATCCATCTCACGTTAGTATGAGTTAAATTTGTAAAATATTAAATGTATGAGATGACAAATTCAACTGTAATGTTAAAAGGACAATGCATATGTATGAGATTACCAATGCATGTGTATGGTTAAATAAACAGTACATCTGTATGTACATCTATCTGTATAATACACACGTTTGAGTTAAACAGCATGAGCACATGTAACCGCCAACATTGGCAAGGAAAACAGCAAAGAGATACACCAATACTTAGGCCTACTTTACAGACCTATAGAATTGAACATTCATGTGAACCAATATATATTGTCAGTTCTCAGGGTTTTACGTTACCAGACATTTTAAAAAATACAGAAAGGGGACATTATACATCAAAACCGTTAGCCAACAACACAACATACACACAAACAATTACTACAGCATATATAGATACGTTATCGAGCAAACAGACCGTTAAGAAATAGCTTATAATATAACACCAATTGTAACTATAGTCTGTTTACTTTTGTCTGCCCCAATATAAAATTATACATCTCAGTAACCAACTGAGGGAAAATGATGAGATTTAGCATATAACCTTATCATTATGTCCACCCAACAAAAAAATTTTTCTGGAGATTGTACAGCAGATTTCAATGTTTGTTTATATGCGGTATATAATTTACGGGTCAGAGATTAAGTCCATAATTTTAAATGTATTACACCTTCACCCAGACACATCCGCGCTTTTTTTCAAAATTTTCTCGTGGTTCACGTTATGGCACTAACTGCGCTCAGTTAAATGGGATTGTTCAGAGGTGTCGTCAGTGTGGGTTCTTTCATGAAACGTGATTATATAAATAAATCTTACCATTAATATAATAGTAATAGCTAATATTTGAATGTGTGAATATTATTCAAAGGGATTGAATTTGAAATTTTGTACACTTCAAAGCATCGCCATGAAGTTGTACACATATTTTTGTCAAGAAGTTGATCGCAGGAACCTGTCTCATACTGTTACAAATCCTGAAAAAAGAAAAGTGCATGCATTGGGTTTGAGTAAACGGTCATTTCGTCGATGGGTGCAAGAATCTGGAATGCAACCACCACAGGATAAGCAAACGGTAGGTAGAAAGACAATTGTAGACAGCTTTGACAAGGATGTCATAAGGCGGGCTATTATAAAAATACTGGATGCCAAAGAAACGGTGACTGTAAGAAAACTTAGGGTGTGGTTTGGAAAGAACAATAACATAGAGCTATCCAAAACAACTTTGTGGAAAATTATAAGGAGTTTGGGCTTCACTTTTAGAAAGTACAAGGGAGGTAGAAATATCCTTTACGAGCAACCGCATTTAGGAGCCAGGGAGAAGCAGATACCTACCTGAAATAAGGGAAATGGAACATTATGACATAGTGTATTTGGATGAGACGTAGATCAATGCGCACCACACAAGTAAAAAGAAATGGCAATCAGTGGATGGAAAGATAAAGCGATATGTGCCCAGTATAATAGGACAGCGTTTGGTCATAGCCTATGCTGGAGTACTCATAATGGCTTATTATAGAATGCTGGACTCGTGTTTGTATCAAAGCATACAGACAATAGTGATTATCATAAAGAGATGAATGGTAATGTATTTAGAGATTGGCTCGAGAATACAGTACTTCCATCCCTTGATAGACTGTCTTGTCTAATCATGGACAATGCATCATATCACGTTGCTGCCCAAGAAGACAAAATACCTACGTCATTGAGCACAAAGGAAGCAATAAAGATATGGCTTCGAAGAGAAAATATACCATTTCCAGAAACATATTTCAAGCTACAGTTGTTGTCCCTTGTAAAACGCGCATAAAAAGCAAGAAATATCAAATCCACAAGTTGATAGAAGAGCATGGCCATAGGTGCTTGAGACTTCTGCCGTGCCATTCTCATTTAAACCCTATAGAACTTGTGTGGGCTAAAATTAAAGGACAGGTGGTAGCTGACAATACTACATTCAAATTGTCCGACGTCAAGATACTAACCCAGTCTGCGCTATTAAATATTGATAACAGTAACTGGAACAAAATGTGAGGACCATGTGTTGAAAGAGGAAGAGGACTATTGCAGAAATGATGGATTAAATTTTATGCAACCGAAAGCAGTCATCAACCTACTGAAATCGTCCGACATAGATTAAGGTTTGGGCATATGGCAGACCTTAATCCACGTGCACACTTACTGGGATATTTTGCTCCAACTATTCAGACGAATTGCAGGCCCTAAACATTACAGCATCAGCACAATGTCAATGGCAGCAGTTTTTATTCTACAGTGATGAATTTTCAATCCCGCAAGTCCTCAGCGGTGACAAACAACTGGTATTGAAAAAAAAAAAAAAAAACTAATCGCATTGAATACCAACAGAAGAGTAATATTGCGGTGGAAACTGACATATTGTGGCATAACAAGAAACGTGAGAGCAAACACGTTGTCAAATTAGGGGACAACACACGTACATACGAATCAATCTGTAAACTTCAATGAAAAGGGGACCAACATCTTGGTCGTTAAGAAGAAAGCCCACTACAGAGACACTGACAACTATTTTCATAGTGCAAAAGAGGTAATCATGCTCCGTCTCTGAACGGTAAACAGCAGAGTAGACAATCTTTCACGAAGACTCAAAGCGGGTCTGTCACCCATGCGTACGTGTGAACAAACTACACAGACAGCTGAACAGATCCTTAAAAATGGACACATGATGACTAAATTGCGGTATCATTTCTGGTCACTCCATGCGCACATTAACGCACCGCTATTTGGAAGCTTTCACGAACTCAATATAAAAAGCTAAATGCACCCTGGTAACATGACTCCTTGTGTACACATTAACCAGCAGTTGAAGAAACAAGAAGGAAATGAAAAATAAGGTAATAAATATATTCCTTCTACTTTGCTGTTAATTTACACATTACTTACCCCATGCCTCTGTAAATTTTCTGTCTTTACTAATATTACACATTGCACCCCTCTCGGGAGTCTCCGTGGTGAAGTGGTCATGCCGTCTGACTCGGGCTCCGAAGGTTGTATTGTATGTTCGATTCCGTGCCGCGGCCTTCACTTCACGAGTGCATTTTTCGGAGACTCCCGAGGGTCGTCGCTGGAGCTACGGAGTTCGTGCTTTGTGCGACGCTTTCCGCGCTGCGGAAAGAGACAGCCATATGGGATTTAAAAAACCCGATGCAATGCAGTCGACCATGTCGACTTTTAAGCGACTTTTTTTTTGTTGCACCCACTCCCATACGAATCCGGCTATGGCCTTGTACTTGTGTCGTTACCCGAAATGACTTGCTTTACTGTAAGACTAGTTTGTTAGCGTGAATTCACTACATTTTCGCCAAAACATCACAGAAATGTCGCCGCTTTCGATGATTTAAATTGCCTTTGGACCTATCAAAGACATATTCCTTGTAAGACGGCAGGAAAACTTCCATAATGTAAAAATTGATCGTGAATAAAGGCATTCATTTCTGAACATACTATAGTACTAACTACACAAAGCTCAAATCATGTTAAAGTACTCTTGTAATATAATATCGGAGTTGTGGCATTACGCGAGTCCATATGTGTACGTGGGCAGTGTGAACGTGTATAAAACGTGTTCATATGTCTTAAAGCTTTTGGGCATGTGGTTCTTGACTCTCATTTTTATAGACCAGTGGGTACTCCAGGGGTGAGGTAGTCAATATCATGCCGGCAGACATGATATTAAGGAGAAAACACCCGTGTATTTACCATGACTGTTCTGAGTGCAAACAATCATGTGATATAGGCCCAAACAGCCATGTATTTACTAAGTTCATTGCATTTATGATCTGGGCACAAACATCTATGTATTAAGATAGTGTGATCTCGGCACAAACATGTGTATTTACTAAGGCAGTGTGATCTAGGCACAAACATTTGCATTTACTAAGGCAGTGTGATCTCGGCACAAACACTACTGTATTTATTAAGCCCGTGTGATCTAGACAGAAACACCAATGCTATTTACTAAGCTATTGTGATCCCGACACAAACATCACTGTGTTTACAAAGACAGTGTGATCTAGGCGCAAACACCACTGTAGCTACTTCGACAGTCCCACCTTCCTTTCATTATATGTTGTGTAATCTCATTCAGCGATAGAAAAAACACACAATAACGTTTTCGGACACACATTTTGAATGTATTTTTTGAATCGTACACAAATAAATAAAATAAGAAAGCACTTCTTTCCGCTGTCCCCGTTAAGCCTCTCAGCATCCGGCCAGGCAGGAAGAGCTTTCTGTGGAGAGCCCTTGTGTGAGCTGTGAACAATGTAGTGCCCGTTTCCTCTACTATTCCGCTAATCTTGACTTGCCGGGTCTACCCCGTGCTATTTCCGCTCGGTCTAAATGTCAATGCTGTTCCCAGTATTGTGTGGGAGGGAGTATGGTTACATGACCGAACAACCCTGCTTTTATATTGAGATTCCATTTCCGGACAGTGTGCTTACTTTATCCGGACAATGTGCATACTTTATGATACTTTCTATCCTGTCTCTTTTTGTCATATTATACATTCCTTGAAGACCTTTTATCTGTTGTTACAATCTATCTTTTATCTCTATTTGTCACTTTTCAGTTCTGCCATTGAATCATAATGTCCATTTTTTTTTGGTGGTCATTTTTCTACCTACCGACGTCTATGTACATATAGTCGCAACCTGTTTGAACACTATCTCAGTGCAGACTATATGCCCCCCCCCCCCCCCCAAAAAAAAATAATTGAAAATTATCTTAAACAACCAGCCAAGAAACATCCCCTTGTGTATGGTACGTTACACCTTCTCCTTTGGTATTATAATGCCCATGTTGAACATTGCCTCAGTGAGTCATGTATTACTGATTATTTTTCATGCGTTTTAATGCTTATTGTTCTTTTGTTATCTAAGATTAACTTCATAAGTTATGTTGAATGAAATAATGTATGAGAGGAAATTAAGAAGACGGGCAGAATGTCAGACGGGGCCTGCTGCCCAATTCTTAACCCTTTGAAAATAAAGTTTGTTTGTTCGTTCGTTGTACGTGTCAATCAATCATGTGAAATGCCGCAAAGCGTGGGCGGTCATGACTCGCCATTTCACTCGATCACCAGCGTCGTGGATCAGCTCATTGTTCCTGTCTCGTCCATGTGGCCAAGCCATTCAGGTATTTTCCTCTCGGTCTATTCCCTTCGTTGCACGTGTGGCTGGCCTATTTTCCCAAGTGTCTTTCAGAATTTTCTTATTTGATCACCCCTCCCTCATCCTCCCTCTGTGAGTGTTGTGTGTGTGTGCGTGTTCATATTATACACCGCATACAGATATGCACGGCACAGTGTAGTTTGGGACGCAATATAAATAACAATTGCCAACGCCGGACCGAGTGCCTGGTTAGCCCTGCTGCGTCTGTGCCGAATTCAGCACTGGATACATTTAAGAGTTCATGCACTGAGTTGAGTTTCTCCAGACTCAGGTTTGATTTAGGAGGAGAACGGAGCAATTATGGGTTACACCCGTGTGCCGTGATGTTGATCCATCGACTAAACTAAAATAAAGCTTCCTTGTGTGCCAATCAATATGTATTTCTCCTGGGATGTCTCGGGCATCAGCAATGGCCACAATAGATATGTATGTGACACAAGACTTGCTTAGACATTCTGTTTCTTGTCCCTTGGATTATGCCATCCAGAACTTTCTTCGCGGCAACCAAGATATTGGAGAGGACGACAGACAACAGATGCCAGATGATCTGACAGGATGGCACAGAAAATGGTGGACCAGTGGTCTTTTCAAGAGCAGGGAAGATGCAAGGTCGTGGGGGAGGGGGGGGGGGGGGGGGGGGGAAAGGACATCCACTCCCTGAAGGACATAATTATAGTATATGGAATGTCATTTCATTCGTTCATGTTAGTTAGATCGACGCTCAAGAGCTTTGATATGAAATTTCAAATTATACAAGATAGGTGTGCGCGTGTTTGTGTGTGTGTGTGTGTGTGTGGCGCGCAGAGAGAGAGTGAGTGAGTGAGAGAGAGAGAGAGAGAGAGAGAGAGAGAGAGAGAGAGAGAGAGAGAGAAGAGAGAGAGAGAGAGAGAGAGAGAGAGAGAGAGAGAGAGAGAGAGCTGGGAGAGAAAGAGAGAAAGAGATAGACACAGAGAGGGGGGAGTGCGACCTGAATAACTGGGTAAATGGTAAAGGTAGTTAGATGCTGGTTCAGATACGCCTATTGGTGTCTGCGATGTGAAACCTTCACATACTGTAAGCCACGGCATGGTGTGAGCTGGCCAGTCTTCGCTTCCACCCCCCCCCCCCCCCCGGTTTCCTTTTAATGACCATTTCTAGTACATTACGGAAATTATCCGGTACCTACTAAATGAGGTTTGGTCGGCCCATGGACTGGTGGGAAAACAAACATAATCCTGCCACTCTGGAGACAGAAGAGGGACCACTATCTGGATGCACACACACAAGTCAACTAACTGTACTACTACGACTCCATTGGGGTATAAAAGGAAGGGACATTTACCTTATGAAACAGCATTGTGTAAGCAAGCCATAACAATTCGTACCAACACATTTTCGTGCAGGGATTATCTTCACGTTCATCTTATTTCGGGCGCGTTGTGTTACTGACAGAATGAGTTCGTGAGACATATGCGAGAATACAAGCCACCGACTGAGGACTGTCTGGAATGCGTGGAATTCCACCTAGAGATCTTAACCGTCAGCCTTCTGGTCTGATTTTCATTCACTTAGGCGAGAAGGGCCTGGGAATGGGCTGGTCTTAGCAGCGAGAACTGGTCTATAAACAAACCAGTGGAGTTTTAAGAATGTGGATAGATGCATGTTGCTTCTCTACTAAAGACAGCCCAAGACGTGGGTGGCCAAGTGGTAAGATACATCGTCGGGCGCGTATTCGATCTTCAGTCAGACTCCAGGCTTAATATAATAATACTGTAATCCAAACCGCTATATTACGTGGCGAATGCTTATGCGTGCATCCGTTATTCCATACCTCAGCCCAGAAACAAAAGTTATGAGTAGCCTTTGTCAAGCCTTGAAGCATACTTGGGTACACGGTTTCACAGATCAATCAACACTCGATGGGTGATATGGTCACTATTATATATATTGGGTACATGGTTTCATACAACAATCAACACTCGATGGGTGATATGGTCACTATTATATATATTGGGTACATGGTTTCATACAACAATCAACACTCGATGGGTGATATGGTCACTATTATATATATTGGGTACATGGTTTCATACAACAATCAACACTCGATGGGTGATATGGTCACTATTATATATTTTGGGTACATGGTTTCATACAACAATCAACACTCGATGGGTGATGTGGTCACTATGGGGTACGTGTTTCATACAACAATCAACACTCGGTGGGTGATATAGTCACTATTACGCTGACCCTTTTACTTCCCAGGATACTTCCTGGTACCAGTTTGAGTCTAGAGGCGAGGGGTGGTGGGGGGGGGGGTGGAATACATACATGGCCACCGGGTCGGCAAGCAAGTGTGCTAACCACTGCGCTACCTCGGCTCTCTTCCAGATAAAAGTATGGGTTCCGTAATAACAACCGTCGGCGGGGAGCAGGAGGGCGTGTGTTTACACGTATGATCCAACATAGACAAACCAATGCATAGAGTTCACATCTGTGTATGCACTTGTATCAGTGTGTGTTTGTTGTGTGTGTTTGTTGTGTGTGCAGTTATATCAGTGTGTGTTTGTTGTGTGTGCGGTTGTATCAGTGTGTTTGTTGTGTTTGTTGTGTGTGCACTTGTATCAGTGTGTGTTTGTTGTGTGTGCACTTGTATCAGTGTGTGTTTGTTGTGTGTGCAGTTGTATCAGTGTGTGTGCTCTTACGACGGCTCTAGTCGCAACGTACATTGTGTCACTTGTGATTGTGTTCTAGTAAAAATACCAATTCTATTTCTCGTTTTCTTTGATTCACTTGGCTGGATGGATGGTGTAACATTTAAAGAAACAGCTGGTTTCGTATACACATACTTTACCAACGGGCTAAATGTTTACGTGTACGAGCCAACAATGATACACACTATACATATGGGTTGAGTCTTTACGTGAATGAACCAATCAATATACACGCTATTCATATTGGATGAGGCTGTACGGGTATAAGCCAATATACGCAAAGCAATACACAACTTAAAACGTTTAATGCGGAAGGTTGGTTTCGCACATGCACACTATAAATATGGAATGAGGCTTTGCGTTTATGAGCCAACATACTCCAATACATATGAGCGGAGTCTCTATGTGTATGAACCAACATACACAAATGTAAACTATACACATGTGTTGAATCTTTGGGGTTTGAATATCCGCGTGGACTCTGTATAGATTGTATATGTTCTCATATGCGTACTCGAAGCCCTGAGAAATCTACTGAAGAATACATGAGATCACAAAGAAAAGAATAAAACAGCAAGCCTTCTAACAAAACCACGCGGTCTACAGCAATGAATACCAGTCGGCAGTAAATCTCACAAGAAGTCGGCAGTACAATAAACGTTAAAGGATTCTCCAGAAGCAAGGCAGTTATAGTTATAAACTGCCTTGAATGATATTAACCTAAATATTTCACAGTGGTGCTCTGTGTAAACAATGCTTGCAATAGGTGATGTAATGGCAGTTTCATAGATAATACAATGAGACGGCGCCATTCGGCGTCTGCCTTTTCCCGCTACCCAGCCTCTCCATTCTGCCGGATGGCAATATAAAATGAAACAAGGATCCCGCACGAACACAATACAATCGGTTAAAAAGGGAAGTGGTAAAGAACGATGTGCGACTTTTGTCTATAGTAACAAATGCACATTAGTTTCGGTGTAGTGATGTCAAATCGGACAAGATATAACTAAATATGAACATGTCAGATCGAGAATGATACGAAATAAATATGGACTCTTCAATGGGCAAAAGAAGACCAGAGAATGGAGGGTGGCCAACAGTAAAATTAACCTGAAACAAGATAAACTTTAAACAGTGGTATCCACAACATTATTGATTCCCGGCAGATGGACATTTCATAGTGGTAATTAAGTGGCTTTCCATTCCCATTCAGACAGAACTGTCCGAGTAACATGGTTGTAAAGTCAGTGCGCTACGCACACACACAAATAATTATCATCATCAACTCCATTATGATCCTCTGGAAGACAGCGTTGTAACCCTCGTGTCCAATGCACTGACATTCGGGTTGTTAGAGCCATGAAAAGATATTGTATTTATCGGAGTCAGGATGGTGTAGAGACTTTACTTTCTATTAGTTAATGACGAGCCATCTCTATTGGAACTGTGTTGCAATGTTCTCGTTCCTCCTCCTCCAAGCAAGCTCAGAAAGCAGCAGGACGTGCAAGACCGTACTGGAACATCACGGCAGAATTGCATATTAAGATGTAACCTACTCAGTACTTAAAAACTTACTGGAATTAGGCCTATGTTGGAAATATCCAGGTGATTTAGATACTTAATTGTCGCCAGACTCCAACATGAGAGAGAGAGAGAGAGAGAGAGAGAGAGAGAGAGAGAGAGAGAGAGAGAGAGAGAGAGAGAGAGAGAGAGAGAGAGAGAGAGAGAGAGAGAGAGAGAGCTGGGTCGATCCCAGAGCTGTGTACAGCAAGAGGGAAATACCTCCCCTTCCCTTTATGGACGAAACCCGGGCAGACGTGCTAACAGTTCTGTTAACTAAACAATATTGTAACTGTCTCCTCTATCCATCATAATACACAGCAAACGTACGCGGACATCCGTTCTTCTCGAACAAAGTCTACAATCACGCAAACGTGAGAAATGTAATTATCGGGTGGTCTCTTTGCTGACTCCTTGTCAACGCGGCCCACGATAAAGTGATCTTTCCATCAGCGCGTATGTGCCTGGGGTTTGTCAAGACAAGAATACTTCATTAGTGACTTGGTTATTGTATTACAAGGTCACTAATGGCATTCTGTCTCCTGCTGCCTCAGTCAGAGGTCCTCCCAAAACGACTCGATGGTAATTTACCTCCCAACTCCAGATCCAGCTGCTGCTCTTAACCCTAATATTAGACAGGGTCGTGGCTTCATTGAACTCAAATAATCAATACACAGCGTTAACTTAGCTTGGCGAACTCGCGTTCAGCGTAAGTAACAATAACTCAACAGTGACAACTCTAAACGTCAGTGTGATAACTCATCGTGTAGTCTTTAAGTTGGTGTGGGAACGTTTTAATCTTTTAGTTGCAACATTAGTATGACGGTAAGAGGAGTCGAGTAGGCCATGAGTTAAAATACACTTCTGTTCCTGCAGCGATACCATGCTGTTATCTGGAGATGAGAAGTTCGAATCCCGGGTTGATAACTGTATCTTTCATGTACAATGCTGTCTATTGTGTCCTCTAATCTCGAATTCTTTCTTCTACTTCTATGAGTGTCAATCAGTACTTGTGAATGTGTTATATATATATATATATATATATATATATATATATATATATATATATATATATATATATATATGAGAGAGAGAGAGAGAGAGAGAGAGAGAGAGAGAGAGAGAGAGAGAGAGAGAGAGAGAGAGAGAGAGAGAGAGAGAGAGAGACGTAGATGTCAGCGTGACCGATATATTTAACGTACTCATGCTTAAAACTCCCTTGCGCTGAGGGTGGTGTAGTGGTTCATCCCCACACATCGATTAGTTGGATTTAAGCGTTGACTTCTCGTTCAGAAAGCAATGGCAAACTACTTCAACATACAATTCTTCAGAAAATCAACATGGGGTTGATCGCAACGTCATGTATACATATGTAACAATCACAGAATCATAGGTGGTTGTAATTACAAGTGGGTATTCTCAAGGTTATCAGTTCTGTAGCGGTTATCACATATGTAATTATCCCTCTATTAGCGTCTGCTGATTGCCAGAAATGGGCGCCAAGAACACACCCCGGACTCGCTGTGAGGAGGAGCACGAATCAACGACAGCTGGAGGTAAAGTACCACATTAATGTATAAATCATATAATGTGCTAAAACTGAAGTCATACGTGTTAACTACACAACGTGTTAACATAAAATTCATATAACATGCAGCAAGCATACGTGGTAACTACACAACGTGTTAACATAAAATTCATATAACATGCAGCAAGCATACGTGGTAACTACACAACGTGTTAACATAAAATTCATATAACATGCAGCAAGCATACGTGGTAACTACACAACGTGTTAACATAAAATTCATATAACATGCAGCAAGCATACGTGTTAACTACACAACGTGTTAACATAAAATTCATATAACATGCAGCAAACAGTATAAACCCCAGTGTGAAGCAAGCACAACAGGAGGTTTCTGATGGTCGATTTCAGTCAACCGCCGCACTAGAACGTATACTAGCGACCCCCAAAATAGGTGAATATCGTCTTTCTGGGTGTGCATTACGAAATAATCAAGGACGTACGTTCGGTTGGATAGATGGATGGATGGATGGATGGATGGATGGATGGATGTAGAGGTTGGCATATCTTAAATACGGTAGTAATAACCAATAGAAGACACATCCCAGAGAAGAAATGAGAAAGAGACAAGGACGTGGACGTGTTGACACACACAAGAGAAAACAAAACGAAATAGAATAACGGGGAGTTATCAGCTAAGCTCATGTAACACTTCCTTCCGTGCGAACTGACAGAATAGCACCAATACAAACACACTGCGTCTTTCCTTCCCCCCCCCCCCCCCCCCCCCCACAACCCCAAGCCAACAGCAACCCCGATAATCGCGTTAATTTATGTTAACTTTCAAGACCGGATTACTGAACCTACTTCAAGATGCCGCTGGCGCCATGTTGTGTACTAAGGCAGATTAAACTTTCACAAACTCCAAGTATATGAACCCAATGAGGCTGTGAAACTTCATCAATAGGTGGCCACATCAGGTGGTCAAATTGCCTTATTCACCAGTTTGTTTGTCCACTGTTTGTCATCAATATGTGGCCACATAAGGTCACCAAATTGCCTTATTCACCAGTTTATTTGTCCTCTGTTTGTCATCAATAGATGGCCACATAAGGTCGCCAAATTGCCTTATTCACCAGTTTGTTTGTCCTCTGTCATCAATGTGGCCACATCAGGTAGCCAAATTGCCTTATTCACAGGTTTGTCCTCTGTTTGTCATCAATAGGTGGCCACATAAGGTCGCCAAATTGCCTTATTCACCAGTTTGTTTGTCCTCGTTTGTCATCAATAGGTGGCCACATCAGGTATCCAAATTGCCTTATTCACCAGTTTGTTTGTCCTCTGTTTGTCATCAATATGTGGCCACATAAGGTCGCCAAATTGCCTTATTCACCAGTTTATTTGTCCTCTGTTTGTCATCAATAGGTGGCCACATAAGGTCGCCAAATTGCCTTATTCACCAGTTTATTTGTCCTCTGTTTGTCATCAATAGGTGGCCACATCAGGTAGCCAAATTGCCTTATTCACCAGTTTGTTTGTCCTCTGTTTGTCATCAATAGGTGGCCACATAAGGTCGCCAAATTGCCTTATTCACCAGTTTATTTGTCCTCTGTCATCAATAGGTGGCCACATCAGGTAGCCAAATTGCCTTATTCACCAGTTTGTTTGTCCTCTGTTTGTCATCAATATGTGGCCACATAAGGTCGCCAAATTGCCTTATTCACCAGTTTATTTGTCCTCTGTTTGTCATCAATAGGTGGCCACATCAGGTAGCCAAATTCCTTATCCACCAGTTTGTTTGTCCTCTTCCGCCCCGCCATTCCTTCGCTGTGTAACCTTTCGTTGAATGAGACTGATAATACAGAACGAAATGGGAGAGAATTGTCAGGTCTGATCTATATAATGATCAGATCAAAATACTACCGACAGAGACAGACAGTCAGAGCAAACAGTCAGACAGACAGACAGACAGACAGTCAGACAGACAGACAGACAGACAGACAGACAGACAGACAGACAGACAGACAGATAGATAGATAGATAGATAACAGACAGCCTGTAACACGAAGTCTTGCACAACTAAATTGTTAGCCACTCGACCTTCACCAGAACCACACTGCTCTCCCCCTTTCCAGGTTTATGTGCGCCTATTTACATCTTTCTGCGACGATCTTTAAAGAAAAACAAAGCACTTCAAGTGCCTATGAACACTTCAACTACAAAGCTTTGGAGCTGCCCTGTAATTTATCCTCAAAGCACCCCGTGGCTTTCCTGCAGTGGATAAACGATTTCACAGACTAAAGATGCGCCGTTCTGCAGATATATATCATTCTATAGATTTAGCGCAGCGCACATGTTTTTCCCTAGTAGCAAGTAGCCCGGCTGCATGTTTTTTCCCTGGTAGCAGGTAGCCGGGCTGCATATTTTTCCCAAACTGGGCGGCTCGGGATTCACCCAGCCTAATAAAAAAGCAGATGAGACACGTGGGGAAGGAATAGGGATAGACTTAGCCCTGGTGTCATGGAAAACATATGTGTTCATGTTATATGCCGCGTCTTGATGTTCTCCAAGTTTCGAAGTTGCTTAGATGGTGGGGTGGTGTAGTACTTGTTCTTTCGACATCTTTCGGAATAACCTAGTTCGAATCACGTAGTGCAAATTTTTTGCGATGTCTAAAGTGTTTACTTAATTTCCATTTTCTAAGTGTTAATCAATACCGACAAATGTATGCATTATTTACATATAAAAAAGAGCTTATTTGAAAGCTATCACAGCATATTAGAAATAAGGTGTTAGGCCCATTTATATGTTCTTCATCGTGTGTTATTCTATGGGTGACAAGGTCACTCCCACAATAGTTGATTTAACCTGGGAGGGGAGGGGGGGGGGGGGGGGGAGAGAGAGAGAGAGAGAGAGAGAGAGAGAGAGAGAGAGAGAGAGAGAGAGAGAGAGATCCGTACTATGGATGCGATCATGAGAAAGCTACAGCACTGTTGTGACCATGCTGTAGAGAGATGCACCACTGGTGTGACCATGTTGTAGAGAGATGCACCATTGTTGTGACCATGTTGTAGAGAGATGCACCATTGTTGTGACCATGTTGTAGAGAGATGCACCATTGTTGTGACCATGTTGTAGAGAGATGCACCATTGTTGTGACCATGTTGTAGAGAGATGCACCATTGTTGTGCCCATGTTGTAGAGAGATGCACCATTGTTGTGACCATGTTGTAGAGAGATGCACCATTGTTGTGACCATGTTGTAGAGAGATGCACCATTGTTGTGACCATGTTGTAGAGAGATGCACCATTGTTGTGACCATGTTGTAGAGAGATGCACCATTGTTGTGACCATGTTGTAGAGAGATGCACCATTGTTGTGACTATGTTGTAGAGAGATGCACCATTGTTGTGACCATGTTGTAGAGATGCACCATTGTTGTGACCATGTTGTAGAGATATGTACCATTGTTGTGACCATGTTGTAGAGATATGTACCATTGTTGTGACCATGTTGTAGAGAGATGCACCATTGTTGTAGAGAGATGTACCATTGTTGTGACCATGTTGTAGAGATATGTACAACTGTTGTGACCATGTTGTAGAGATATGTACCATTGTTGTGACCATGTTATAGAGCGATGCACCATTGTTGTGACCATGTTATAGAGCGTGGCACCATTGTTGTGACCATGTTGTAGAGAGATGCACCATTGTTGTGATAGTGTTGTAGAGATATGCGCCACTGTTGTGATAGTGTTGTAGAGATGTGCGCCATTGTTGTGATAGTGTTGTAAAGATATGCGCCATTGTTGTGACCGCGTTGTAGAAAAACACACCATCGTTGTGATCACGTAGAAAAATGCGCTATCGCTGTATCGCAGCAGAATCGGCAACCCTGTCTTCTGAACCATTTCCCATGACCTATATTCAAACAAGCTTCTGGAGAAGTGAACACTTTCTGTCGCGCGCGTTAAAAAACAATTGGTAAGAATGTCTGGGTCAGACGGCGGTAAAATAACTGTCTAGGGCAGAAGGAGATTTAAGTCAGGGTTTAAGTAACAACTGGGATCGAGTGGATTAAAGTAACATCTGTCTGGAACAGAATGAGGTACAGCCACAGCAATTTCGTTCCAAAAGCAATATCATGCTATAAAACTGAATTCCCGCGAGATGGGGAAAATTAGATTGCAGAGCACGCGACATGGGCCATGGTTGTCTGCCTCCATTACGCGAATTACATTCCGTCATGGCAGACACATGGTATAACTGTACACTGTCCTCCGTCGTCAACGATCACTAAAAAGAGCAATAAAGGCCACAATAGCTTAATACCCTTATTATCTATCAACATACAGTAGTATGCTTAGCATCAGAGACAGCACAGGGGATAGAGTGCTGGCTTGCGGTCACAACGGCTGTAGTTCAGTTGCCAGCTGCAGGCATGGTTAGGACCGCATACGACTCTAATGAGCTTTATCTCAGTCAGTATGGTAATATTGATATGTTTATCTGGGGAAGGAAAGACGGCGAAGGTTAGAGCTGCCCATTTCTAATAATGATGCGACCTAGTAAATGTTAAGCCATTTCATGTCACGTCTACGCAGCAGTATACTGCGATAAGATTATATCATTAGTATTGTTATTTTAACTGCAGTTATGACTGTTGCTGTGATATCACCAGTAAGTATACAGATGGCTGTAAGAGTGGCTTGGAGGGCTGTAAGAGTGGATTGGAGGGCTGTAAGAGTGGCTTGGAGGGCTGTAAGAGTGGCTTGGAGGGATGTAAGAGTGGCTTGGAGGGATGTAAGAGTGGCTTGGAGGGATGTAAGAGTGGCTTGGAGGGCTGTAAGAGTGGCTTGGACGGCTGTAAGAGTGGCTTGGAGGGCTGTAAGAGTGGCTTGGACGGCGGTCAGAGGTCCAACTTAAGCACCACAGCGGTCAGCATGGCCGAATGGATAAAAGCGATGGCTCTTAAAAATCCGGTGTGCTGATGTCGAGATAGCGGGTTCAACCCCTACACCCGTCAGTAGAATCAAAATGCTGACTTCTCGTCCTTGACTTTGGGATGTAAATAATAAGTACCGCTGAAGTCGGAGTGAGCTCACCTCATGGCGACGGACACTAGTAAAAGGGAAAGCTAGCCCACACGCAAAAATCAGTCTAGCATAGACTACACTCGAGTTCACAGCGAGCGAACAGATCAAGACCATCAAAAAGACAAAGTTGTGTGGACAAATGATTGCATGCGCTGCCCAGCATGGCACACTACCATCATGAATAACGGTGTTGCCCAGCATGGCACACTATCATCATGAATAACGGTGTTGCCCAGCATGGCACACTATCATCATGAATAACGGTGTACTTAAGCCCAGCATGGCACATTATCATCATGAATAATGGTGTTGCCCAGCATGGCACACTATCATCATGAATAACGGTGTACTTAAGCCCAGCATGGCACACTATCATCATGAATAACGGTGTTGCCCAGCATGGCACACTATCATCATGAATAACGGTGTACTTAAGCCCAGCATGGCACACTATCATCATGAATAACGGTGTTGCCCAGCATGGCACACTATCATCATGAATAACGGTGTACTTAAGCCCAGCATGGCACATTATCATCATGAATAACGGTGTTGCCCAGCATGGCACACTATCATCATGAATAACGGTGTACTTAAGCCCAGCATGGCACACTATCATCATGAATAACGGTGTTGCCCAGCATGGCACACTATCATCATGAATAACGGTGTACTTAAGCCCAGCATGGCACACTACCATCATGAATAACGGTGTTGCCCAGCATGGCACACTATCATCATGAATAACGGTGTTGCCCAGCATGGCACACTATCATCATGAATAACGGTGTACTTAAGCCCAGCATGGCACACTATCATCATGAATAACGGTGTTGCCCAGCATGGCACACTATCATCATGAATAACGGTGTTGCCCAGCATGGCACACTACCATCATGAATAACGGTGTACTTAAGCCCAGCATGGCACACTATCATCATGAATAACGGTGTTGCCCAGCATGGCACACTATCATCATGAATAACGGTGTTGCCCAGCATGGCACACTACCATCATGAATAACGGTGTTGCCCAGCATGGCACACTATCATCATGAATAACGGTGTACTTAAGCCCAGCATGGTACACTATCATCATGAATGACGGTGTACTTAAGCCCAGCATGGCACACTATCATCATGAATAACGGTGTTGCCCAGCATGGCACACTATATCATCATGAATAACGGTGTACTTAAGCCCAGCATGGCACACTATCATCATGAATAACGGTGTACTTAAGCCCAGCATGGCACACTATCATCATGAATAACGGTGTACTTAAGCCCAGCATGGCACACTATCATCATGAATAACGGTGTACTTAAGCCCAGCATGGCACGTTATAATGATGAATAAGTACATACTTGACAATATCCAGATATGTTTATCTCGGGACCAAGATTTCAAAAGATTGAATCATTATGTCATTCAGCTGAATTTGCAAAATATTATCCAATGGGGAAACACTTAAGCCAATGAGACAGCACACAAACAGATCATACTTGCGCATTTGTATATGCGCTGTCTCAGATCAATTCGGTACATTTCACCATACTGACGAAATATATATGATTTTTCTTTATACAAAATTATAGGACAATCTTGACTATAGAGACAGCGAAATAAAACAACTTTGTTAATTTAAACACACACGCCATATCAGCCAACGATGTACATCATATTTCAGCTAGAGTACATTTATTTCTTCACATAATATGGTATATAACTGCAGTGTGCACCCGACGAGATGCAGCCAAGATAGAAATCGTGCAATATGTTATTTATAGCGTCTGTGTTTCAAAACACAACTTAACCTGGAGACGTTTCGACAATGTCTATCATTCTCGGCGACACTTTCAAAGCCGGTGTGTTTCTACCCTTGCATTCTGCCATGTTTTTTTTTCCCGAAAGCAATATTGATGTCACATTACTGCTCAATGCTGAATCATCAATTCTGAAATCCGTTGGTACCACGCCATTTTAAAAGAAATAAATGCACAGGTACTTTAAAAATTAACAGTATTGATTGATTGAGGAACCAACATCACAGCATTCGGGGCATTCCCATAAGCGCTCCGTCCACATCCTCAGAAGCCAGCGAAGAGTTCCAACCCCAATAGTACCAATAGCAATCTGATTATATGTGCATCTCGCCTTTCCTCTAAGCGTCGAGCATCGGCCAGATCCCCTCGTCACTCCACGCCGTCGCATTCAGTAAAGAACCCGCTTACATACATTCAGATGCTCTGGATATACACTGACATATCCACATATCCTCTCGGCACGCATGTACATGCGCAAACACACGCTCATATATCCCCTCTCTCTTAGCACTCAGGCAAAAACCACGATGGCATATGCACATCCTCTCTCTTTCTCTCTGAGCATGGACGCAAAAATAAGTTGATATATCCTCTCAGCACACATATACGAACGCAAATATATACTCATATCTCCTGTCTCTCTCAGCGCACAGGCAAAAAAAGTGATGATATATCCTGTATACATTCTCTCTCTCTCTCTCTCTCTCTCTCTCTCTCTCTCTCTCTCTCTCTCTCTCTCTCTCTCTCTCTCCACGCAAGCAAACGCATGCTGACACTAGACCTCCTTACTATAGCAGATCCCGTGACAACAGCTACAAATAACAAGGGCGGGAGCTGCAGTGAATAACATGAACTTGATGACTGAAGTACAGTCAAACAACAGTGACGTTGGTGTAGATACATTTAATCTGGAACCGGTACCAATGTACCTCTCCGCGTGAGCTCAGCTGCAGAGTTGTCCTTCCCTTCTCCGAGATAGGAAACCAGCCGGGTGCGCAAGGCCGGCCGGTGATGGGCCGTTACATATAAGATATATATATGACCTCGGATCACGTGGGCGCGGACGGGGACGACGACACACACACAGAGAGAGAGAGAGAGAGAGAGAGAGAGAGAGAGAGAGAGAGAGAGAGAGAGAGAGAGAGAGAGAGAGAGAGAGAGAGAGAGAGAGAGAGAGAGAGAGAGAGAGAGAGAGATCTGTAAATCTTGGATAGTTGCTTTACTATGACTGTAATGCACGATTCGCCGTTCACTTAACTAACTTCATGGGTTGATGTTGATAAAGGGTGTATGTTGACTGTTCCCGTCGTGCACTTGTGTAGCCGAATACACTGTTCTGATGTGTTAATTTGTCTGTTCTGTCAAGCAGTTTGCCACTGAATGCTAGATTCCAACAGCCTCTGACTGGCTACTTATCATCATTCTGACACTGATTATAATGTGGCTAAGTAATTGATACTAGTAGATACTATTGCCGGTCTCCCTGGCCAAGGAGTTAACGACATTGTTCGTAATCCCGTATATCCACGTGGTGAAAAACAACAGCTACGAGAATCGGCAGCGGTTCGCGCCGCGCTGGTAACTTACGGGGGTATGTGAGCCAGTCGTTTAGAAAACAATGGCAAACTACTGAGCGTAAAACTTGCCTACTATATCAACAGCAGCTGAAAAATACTGGTGTTGACTGCAACGTCCTGTAAGGGATATGCAATATTTTAAAAAAAGTAGTAATTGTACTGCTTCTCCCTTTATCTACAGTATGAGTGAACGGGACTGGTGATGGCATAAATAGATCAACAAATAATCATAAATAATAGCATTGGTGAGGCTTTCAAGAACACTCATCAGAAATCAGGGAGTCGCCGTGGCCATATAATCATATCGTCGTCATGCGCTCGGAAGGTGGTGGGTTTGTTATCGGACCAAGTCGTTCAGATCACGAGTGCCATTTTTCAGGAGTCATCGCTATAGCTACGGAGTTGGTGCTTTGTGTGATGCTCTCGGCAGGCGACTTACTGTCTGGGAAGACTGACCTAGCATGATGGGGTAACACCCGGTGCAATGAAATCGATCATCTTGCCATTAAAGTTTTAAAGTTCAGGCTTTTCTGAAACACGGAAAAGAAATACGCAGCAGAAAAACTGAAAACTACACACGAAATGCAAGCTGGTCAAACAAAGTAAAACCCGTACACATGCCAACCATCCCATTCTTCTAGCCTACATGTGTCATTATATAATCCTGTTGACCTCAAAGACTTAACTCTACAGGGCTCCAAATTTTCCTCTCTACAACAGCTCAGAGATTGAGCTACCTGAAGTCACGTCCTTGGTGCTAATACTGCACCACACGCTGTCTCAAGTGCGCTGATAACACCAGAAACCCAGACGTGGAGTGCCTGATAGCAAGCCGCCCACAGTACTTGTGGTGCACTGGATAAGATAAACCGTCATTCGTTCTCATGAATAGGAGATTGATTATTTGAGAAGGAGCAAGTGGAACAGTAACACAAGCGTAGGTGTAGAATGTAGGCCGTGTGTATTGTCTTGTTCTTAACTCTAGATTAGTTATAATAGTGGCTTTCAATGCCCGGCGGTGGGTTGTTACACCCCTGAAATCAGACACCATCTGCTATAGTCTGGTGTGCCTTTCAATGGGTTATGTCTCCTTCATCTTTCTATATCTGTCGTCGTGTCATTTATGTGTCTTTCCCCGTAGCCGTGTCATTCGTGTGTCGAGCCGGCCAGCGTAGAAGAACATGACGCTCAGATACTGCATTGAGAAAAGTTTCACCATTACTTGTGTGCCATGCCATTCAGCTATTTTATCATATTTCCTCGAGCAACTGCAACCTGTGTCTCCAACACCATTAGCTTTCTTGGTGGTTGTTATGGGCACCAGACATACTCCTCTACACTTGGAATGTGACCAAACAATTCAGGGGGGGGGGGGGGGGGGGGGGTTGGAAGCAATAGACTGAATAGAAATGTGATTCCTGGACTAATTGTTGCGAAAACCTTGGTCTGCCAGAGTAACTAATCAGTGCCCGGAAAAGGCCACTGAAAGTAAAACATTATATGCAACTATAAGAAAGAGACAAATTATGTTCTTTAGTTAGTTAATGAGAAGAGGGGCATTAGAGAACTGACGACTGGACAGATCACTGTTGAAGTGGCAGCGGCAGACAGAGAAGAATAATGCTGGATGGCCTAAGAGGTAACATGGGAGGGGGGGGGGGGGGGGGATATACCTGTATCAATAATAGTTTATCCAGAACTCCCAGGCCCGAGATGTGTGGAGATACATGAAAGCCTACCCCATGGGCAGGGCATATGATAATAATGATCATCATATTCATCATCACATACATGCAAGTCCACAATGTAACGATTGGACATGAGCAAACATTCCGGAGTTTCCCCAGTAACCTGTGCTATTTGTATCTAAACTCGTCCCTGTCCCAACTGCTACATCAGAGCAATTAATAGTATGGGATGTAAAATATGTTAAGTAAAATCTGAGCCATAAGAAGAGAGAAGTATAATTAAATTAGAGTGAGAGGTTAATATAAAACTAAGCTCACACAGAAGAACAGTTAATTTTCTAACATGCAAGAACTGAATGGTTTCCACTAATTTTGCATATCTTATTTGAAAGCGTTAACTGAAAGCTGTTGTGATTAAAAGAAGGAAAACAAAACTTACCTCAAGAAAAGCTGACTTAATATATCGATGGATCAAGGCCGTCTTCCCGCAGGCACAGGAGCCCACAATGACAATTTTTGATCTTACTTCTGTGGCAGGTCCTAAGGCTAGGCTATCTGACTCTGCCCCAGTAGATGGGGAGTCCTTGGAGCAGCCCTCTCCCCTGGCCCGGGGTGTGGCTCCATCCCTTAGCGGCATGAACACGAAATCCGAACACTTCTTGTCTTTCATTGAAATAACCTGGGTCTCAGGTAATGTTTTCCTAAATCACTGTTTCAATGCTATTCTTTAACTCACTGTGTAAACTTGCACAAAGTATTCCGCGTTGTTGTCCCTAAATGGATAGAAATAAGGAAAATATACTTTTATATTCACAGGGAGCGGAGCAGCAATAGATAACACGCTTGCCTGCCTGGGTGGTCATGTGTTCCAATCCCTACCTTAGGCAATGGTTTTTTTTAAATTGACCTGGACTCTCAGGATGAGCCAGTTTAATAGGTACCAGGAAACATTCTGGGAAATAAAATCGGTCGGTGTGGCATTGACCACATCATCCATCGACTGGCCTATAAGACTATGGGGCTACTAGCATATCAAGGCGTAGAAAGGGTCTTTTTAAAGCTACATAATATACATTATAACTTATATAACTAGTAATTATGAGCAATTAATTAGCGGTTCGGGCCGCGCTGGGAACTTACGGGAGTATGTGAGCAGGTCGTCCAGAAAGCAATGACAAACTACTGAACGTAAAACTTGCCTAGTACATCAATGGCAGGTGAAAAATGCTGGTGCTACTGCAACGTCCTGTACGAGATATGCAACATTTAAAAACATGCATGTGTGTGTTTGCGTGTTTGCAATATACTATATTGTTGTCTACATGTCACTAACTGGGATAGGTAACCACTGGTTATGCTAGGGCCAATCAGGCCTAAAACATGTGTAATGATGTTACACAACAATGTGTCAGCCAGCATGTGTACTATAAATAACACTAACCCACAGTCACACCATCTTAGATGGATGTGTGCAGGCCAGAGCATTCTAGAATGCTCGAAAACGAAACATTTAGTACCATAATAAGTAGTGTCATTATTCACACATCTTAAATAAAATAAAGACGTGAAATAAAAATGTCAGATGCACACAACAGAGGGACTACACAAATCGACATATCAATATGTTAGTGGACAGGGCTATTCCAATTATAAGTTAAATATAAGTATAAAGTAATGTGTATGTAGTTTCCCGTTTTGTTACAGTGTAAGGAATAAAACTAAAACACACGAATAAAACTAAACACAACTCAACCCGCGCGGTTAACACAAGTAAACACGTGGAAATAGTGAACGGCTCATATAATCCTGAAAAATAAATCTGTAACACATCAAAGGCTACAACTTGTAGTAATAAAAAATATCATAATGAATTATATGTATTATATAGCTGCTATATAGTTATTTGAGCTGTATCGTCTTGCTGTTGCACATAATCACACATCTTGATTCGACCTATCTTAAACGGAGAACCTGTTTCGTAAATCAAGCGAAAAGTTTCGCACTTGTATGAATGGAAACTGTTTCATGAAACCAGGTGAACGAAAACTCACTAATGACAATGTCGAGCTTTACTACCTACCGCCAAACGTGCTGTCAGAAGTCCGGGAATTAGATGTGCATTCTTTTACTTCACTTAAAACATCCAACAAACGAATATAGATGCCTCAGAATTCAGACATTCCTAAATCATTTGATGGGCACACCCTGTCTGTCCCAGACACCATTAACTCGACTGTCACAGGAATGCTGAATGAATGATACAGCCACGGCCAGCTAGCTACTGTTCCCGTTCTCAATCGTATTTGGCGAAGACGAGGTGCGCCCAGTTTTGCTAAGCCTGCGGTACTAATCTGCTTTACCCGTTTGTGATTTAGACTCGTCGGATTTAGGCTTAGCCTCGCGGGGTTAAGCTTATGAATGAAGAGTCACGTGTGAATGCCTAAACCAATGACACTCCTTTCTGCGTGGGTTTCCCATTTAGAAGTTGTCTGATTCTGCCGCCGTGTTTACAAAACAAATGTGTACCTCTGCCTTTCATTCTCGTGCTCAGCTTTAGACGATAGACACGAGAAAGTGAATGGATTCTCCCCTGACCTGCTTTTTTATTTACTTACGAGGGAAAATAGCTTCATTAGTTGTTACATGTTTTGTTTTTTTAAATTGCATGACGCTGCAATCAAACGCAAGTTGAATTTCTAGCGAATGTTACGTTCAGTAGTTGTTTGCCATTGAATTGTTTCTAACAAGAAGCCGATGTTTAAGTTCAATTGACGGGTGCGTGGAATTAACCCACTACCCTTCAACGCACAATAAGTTTAAGCCCGAGCGAGGTAAACTCCTCTGCCACGTCGACCTCTTGTTATTATATAAATTTAGTTGCACATCCTGTATAGGACGTTGCTGTCGCCACCAGCATTGTTTGCTCTTGTGATCTCTTGGCAAGTTTACGTTCAGTAGTTTGCCATTGCTTTCTGAACGAGCGTCTCCCATACCATTTCGTAAAAAACCAACGCAAAGCGGCCTGCTGCCAAATCGCCCGGAGCTGTATTTCGAACTGCGTCCGTAATCACGGAGCGGCACATTGAGGTTTAGTCGTTGGATCAACATCACGGCACACGGTTTAACCCATAAGTGCTCCGTTTCCTCCTAACTCAAACCTGAGTCTGGAGAAACTCAGCTCAATGCACGAACTCCGTTGCATCGGTGAGGATCCTGAAATACTTTGGGTAGATTTTTAACTCGAAATTTTGCCCGGGCAGCGCCGTTAGGCTACTCTTTTTCGACTTCCAACTGCCAAGGGATTTTTTACGTGCGCAACAATACACACGGGCGTCCGATCTCACTACCCAGAGACCAGGGGAAATTTTATTACTGGAAGTCCAAGTGGATTTTTTAAATAAATCCCAGTCCTCACCGGGGCCTGAACCCGGGACCTCCAGCACTCGAGACCACTCAGCTCAACATTGAGCTTTATCGTTATACAACCACTATTCGTTTTGGAATTTCTTAGGTGAGGGACAGAAATAGCAAATCCTGGTGACTTCTTTTTCTTCTTCCCTTCTCTTAAAATTTGTCTATATCTACAATCTTGTCTCTTATATGAATTTCAGTCTTTTTTAGTTCACACAGTTCCTCCGAAGCCGGAGAGTGTCTGCCTGCATGGCGAGGCACCACCAGTCTGCACACCAATGAGCCAGACATGGGAGACAACGGATACTCACGCAAACCTCAGGTCCTGTATGACATCACACTGATGTTGGACAACAGGATGTATTCATCCGACATACAGGACTTCACGCTGGAGTTCACAGCCAGCGAACACAAGCAAGCAAGTTCACTCAGTGGTCCATAGAGTGTATATACTTTCCAATGTTGTTTCTCTAGGCCAGAAGGTTTGTCAAGACATATCGTATCTTGGGCAGTCTTAGAGTATGAGATCTGCTGTCTGCGGCGCCAATCCACATGTGCACATGGCTGATTCGCAAATTGTAAATTGTGTATGCATGTGGTTGCGTATTCTATTGTCTGTTATGCCGTGTAAAATAATGATTTGTTATGGTCTGTCCATAAGGTAGTAATCGTCTTGAGCTGGTGTTGATGATTTTCTGAATGATTTGATCATTCTTTTCTTTTGGTGGTATATTTTGGTGGTGTAATAGATAAATCAAGCTGTCAATCTACTGCTCCTTCCTGTTGGCATTCTGGCCGCGGCATTATGCACAGTGTATCTATGGGGAATGTTGGTTTGTGGAGACTCCTGTCTGTTCCACTTTTCACATGGGGCAATGAAGAGCATTTTGTGTGATTTTCACTGGCACAGGAACTGAACATAATGGGGACGACCCGTTGTCGTGAAGTTGGAACCGCGACTAAAGACTAATATTTTAACGTACACTAGCGAACAGAGGCTGTAATGAACCAAATAAGATCACTTCAGCACACCTCAAAGAATGGTCTTCGTTTTATGAGGGCATATAATCAGCTCTCGCTAGTCGACGTCTCGTTCCCAAACGGAGAGCAGTGAGTTGTCTGTGCTACAACATTGTGAGTGTAATGGATGAGGTTTGGCCTCCCCAAACAGAGCTTTGAGTTTTCTATCAGATGTGAACCATATGATGAAATCTGGCTTTCCCGGACTGAGAGTCATAGTAAGATGTCTATGCTATAACTTTGTGGGTTCAATTGATGAGGTTTGGCGTGTCTAAACGATCACTTTCACCACGCTTCATCAACGTGCCAGTCACAGATCATCATCACCACCACAGAAGATGCAAGGAGAATCTGAACACGGTGAACCGTAGCACCAGCGAGTTTTTCATGTGGGTACCAAACCTCATACATATTGTAAAGAGTCTGTTGTGGAAACTTCCATGTTGATATGTTTCTCAGGGTGAAGCTCTGTCTTACATATGTAAATTAAAAACACAACTGATGACCAACATGAGTTATCTTCGTGTTTACTTTAAAATCCTATTTGCATATCTATGGATCAATCTTTGTAAATATACATATACCTGTACGTGTGTGGGTCGGCGAGGCTGAGCGGTTTAACCCACTTAAACTGTCTCTTCTGACGACGGTACAGTGGGCTCGTTCCACACAGTATGTGACCTAGCTTCCTCTCTTCCTCTCCCCCCCCCCCCCCCCCTCGGTTGCTCTTCCTTTCCCGAGACAATTGATACGAGACTGGGTCAACCCCAAAATGATCTGTAAAGATAACCCCTGCTAGACTGGGAATACAACCCCGGGCCTCTTCTAGGAAGGCGGTAGCTTGTTCACTAGGTCAGCAATACTGCTGACAACTCATCTCCCATGAACCTATACAGAAAAATGTTCAGATAACATTCTCAGACAGGATAGTGCACCATTCGTTTCTCTGTGGGTGCGCGGTTCCAGACTTCGCAGGCGGGATTAGTTACTTTGTCATTAGTCACACTGGTACGAGCAATACCGGCGGGCTTCATTATTGTGTCATTAGTCACAATGGTTCAAGCAATTTAGATACGGCTGCTACCGGGGCGAGGCCTTCCGAGAGGAAGGTCTTGGCCGCAGACAATCCCACATCTGATACTGGCGCAAATGTCACAGGAATCAGTATCAGTCATTGTGGTCTGAATGTGAAATTACAGGAGATTATTAAAGTAATTATTAGATGAGGTATAACGGTATCAATGGTCTCGTTGTCTATACTCTTCTTACAGAAATTGTTGATAACCCTTTTACAAATAATCATAGAAGATGGCAGATGTGAGGAAGACATCAAGAAGAGAATAGGACTGGCCAAATAACATTCAACAGTATTTATTTGCCTTCGCTCGCTTTGAACTCAAGCGTTGTCAATACACGTACCACTAATTATAAGTGCACTGGACTGATTTTGCATGTGGATTAGTTTTCCCTACTACCATTGTCCCTCGCTTTCAGGCGAATCCTCCCCAACTTCAGAGGTACTTGTAATTTACGTTCCCAAGACAAGGGCGAGAAGTCAACATTTTAGTCCAGCTGACCGACAACGCTACCTCGGTATCAGCACAGGGACCTTTAAAAACAAACGCTCTTATCCATTCGGCCATGCTGATCTAATTCAATAGTATAAAACTGTTCTCTCGTCTTAGATGCTAAGATTGGAATTAAAATGAAGAATGATGAAATGTTAATCTTTCTCGTTCTTCTTCGTCTTCTTTCGTTCACTTCTTCTTCTTCTTCTTCTTCTTCTTCTTCTTCTTCTTCTTCTTCTTCTTCTTCTTCTTCTTCTTCTTCTTCTTCTTGGTCTTCTTGGTCTTCTTTCGTCATCTTTCCTTTCTTCATCATGAGTGTCTGTCAATGTCTGTGACTTTATTTGTTATGCTAATGCGCTAAGACATTTATGAAATGCTAACACAACGGCAACAGTTAATGCAAAAGTTACTGTTTCTTGTACATGAGCTGAAGAAAAACAATAACCTGTAAAGTATTGTAATAGCACTAGTAGCAGTAGAAGCAGCAGCAGCAGCAGCAGCAGTAGTAGTAGTAGTAGTAGTAGTAGTAGTAGTAGTAGTAGTTGTTGTAGTAGTAGTAGTAGTAGTAATAGTAGTTGTTGTTGTTGTTGTAACAGCAGTATTGGGTGGAATAAACAGCATGCTATAAACACAGAAAACAGAAGATGAATGTCCTCCAATGGCTAACCCCCCTGGGCATTGAGTTGGAGGTTTTTGACAATAAAATATCTAAATACACGGAGGATACATTAACAAGCTAGGCTAACCCCAAGCCTATGGGTGTTGAATCACGACCTGGTTACAACATAAAACGCCTCTCCGCAAATGTGCATTTCCAGGACCAGTCTTGCACACCCCTCTGCTATTGAGCATGGCGAAGGGCAGGCGAATTCTGCGACACAGTTCTCGTGGAGATAGCACCACGGTACCTGGACGTGAGAGACGTCCATATACGAGCCTGACTTCCATACATGCAAGCCCTTGTCAGGACTCCAGGGAACTGAACGTCAATGCATCAAACTTAAGTGTTAAAGGTTAAAACTCAGTCTTCCAGGGGATTCACCAGAAATCAACCAACTCCAGGGTTAAAGGTTAAAACTCAGTCTTCCAGGGGATTCACCAGAAATCAACCAACTCCAGGGTTAAAGGTTAAAACTCAATTTTCCAGGCGATCCACCAGAAATCAACCAACTCCAGGGTTAAAGGTTAAAACTCAGTCTTCCAGGGGATTCACCAGAAATCAACCAACTCCAGGGTTAAAGGTTAAAACTCAATCTTCCAGGCGATCCACCAGAAATCAACCAACTCCAGGGTTAAAGGTTAAAACTCAGTCTTCCAGGGGATTCACCAGAAATCAACCAACTCCAGGGTTAAAGGTTAAAACTCAATTTTCCAGGTGATCCACCAGAAATCAACCAACTCCTATAACAGACACACTGTAGATGTTTGAAGTGTTGTGCTTCACATGTATTAGGTATAATGCGATGGGGTTAAAAGCTGCCCCTCTCTCTCTCTCTCTCTCTCTCTCTCTCTCTCTCTCTCTCTCTCTCTCTCTCTCTCTCTCTCTCTCTCTCTCTCTCTCTCTCTCTCTCTCTCTCTCTCTCTCTCTCTCTCTCTCTACCTTTCCGGCCAAGAAAATTACTAACAAATATCCAGTTAAAATGGCTATTGAGCCACATTCTCATTGTTTTCCTTTTCTTCTGCCTTTCATTTCCCAATTTAATACACGCCCATACCCATCTGATGCCAACTCCTTTGTACACTTGTTCCTGATTGGTTGACATTTGCTATAATTTTCTATGGAATGAGGTACAGAGCCGTATTGATCAGTATAGCATTCATATCGATAAAATTCCTTTTATAGCATTCATTCATATCTACTGCTGATTGAATGCTGACTCGTAGTGTGGGGAAACAACACACTATTCACTGCGCTACGGCGGTTCCGTGTCAAGTCTATAACTTTTAAAAGCAACCTTCAATACGTGGGTTCAAGAATTAAAGTTGTCGTTTTACGAGGGGCAAACATATTATAAGGTCCCCTATTTAATCACTTAAATGACATGGGTTTAACTGTGCAACATCTACAGGATCGACTCACTACAGTGGTCTAACGAACGTGCTGTGCTGCAGTTTCAGTTATTAAATACAAAACCCCGGGAAGGTTAACCCGGTCAACAAATGCCCGCAGAAGTCGGATGTGTCGGCCTAACGGCGCAAGAACGCAGCTCTGCTGTAAACAGGCACTACGCAATCACGTCCGAAAAAAAAAAAAAAAAAACTCCGGATGAACGCAGAAGAAGAAGAAGAAATACAAAACCACCATTATTTCCACCCTAGAAGCGGAAGAATTGTTTCTCTGTTCGCCAAATCTAGTTGCATCTATCAGTCTCAGTGTAGGTGCCAATCTTCCTACATTGGCAGAGCAGAGAGATAGTTGAACAATTTGGTGGTAGTACACATACCCAACTGTATTTTTTTTTTTTTGCATATCCTTTACAGGACATCGCTGTCAACACCAGCATCTTTCAGCTGTATGTTGATTTCTTGGCAAGATTACGCTCAGTAGTTTGCCATTGCTTCTCTGAGCGGCCGGCTCACATACCCCGTAAGTTACCGATGCGATTCGAACCACTGCTGATTCTCACCGTCATCACGTTACCGACGAGAGTATACGAGATTACGGAGAAAAGTCATAACCTCTAAGCCACTTTGTATAGACAGTAATAAATACTGAAGACTCTGGTGACGCTTACCCTCGTCATGAATTCTTTTTCAAACGGGTTATGTTATTATTGAGACAATGCGTTTCGTGTGTTGTTGAAGACAAAATAGTTAAGTTAGCGGATGCAGTTTCTATTCATATAACAAAGCCAACTTTGTGCAAACAGAAAGACACGGTAGTCAGTTTAAAATCACATCTGTAGTCAATTTAAATTAGTGTGGGAATAGGTTTATTGTATATTCCAGATTGAAGGATTTATCTCGTTGCTTCAGTTTATGTTGCGTGATTTCTACAGTACATACCTGACAACATGCAGCGAAATATGTCAGGCAATAACTTTAGCAATCTATTGAATATGCCTTCATTCTTCTGAGGAGAGTGGAGCTGGTATAGGAAAATCTTTTAGGTGGACCATAGTTAGGATCGACGCCCTGCACATGCCTGCTACATAATGAGTGGGTGGGAATGTGTGATTCAACGTAGTAGGCGACGGTTGAGATTCAACCACACATCACACGACTCTTGAGATTAAATTAATTATGAAGTAAACTGCTCAGGCTTTCATCTTAAAATGATAATATCAACCCATACCAGAATGTCGATTCTATATGTGAATGCTATTGATGCACACACTGAGACCCTCATGGATGCTCGGAGTCCTTGCGCTAAGCTATGATGCTGCTCCTATGACCTGAAGAAAGAGATTGAAGCACTAACGCATAGTTTAACCGATGGAATGAAGATGGTCCATGAGTACAGTCGTTACAATACAATTATTCGTCTTTGATATATACAACAGTTTTAGTTTGCGAATAATGTCGTTAGTCCACTGTTGCTAAAAGCAAACCACGCTTCTGACGTTTCAAACCACTGTTCAGGGAAATATCCGTGGCAAGAGGTTGTCCTCCTGCTTCACTCTCCGAAGGTTGTGAGTTCGTTTCTGCACCCATCATTCGGTTCACGAGTGAAGTTTTATCGAGTCCTCAAGTGTTGTCGCTGGAGCTAATGACGTCTGTTACGACACTTTCGACAGCCATCTCTGTGGAAATAGGTCGAATCATATGGGATAAAACCCAGTGCTATGGTCCATCATCTGGTTTAAACCCCACTTTAAAATAGACTGTGGAGCTTCTCCCACACTTGAGGATGTGAACACAGGATCTTCATTGGGACAACTCTCATTAACAAACTTCAAACAATGAATACAACATGCTACAGTTAGAAGACGGTTTCGCTTCTATAAATAGTTTAGGATTTTCTCAAGCTGTGAACTCTGACCCACTTTAATGTCATGAAACCGCACAGAAAACATGCGATTTTGGAGTAGATTCAAGTACCCTAGACACTGCCTAGGCTTCAGTGCATTCACCTGGTAATGACGTTCAAAAATAGCCCTAAGGTCGCCGCCGGCATCGTTTGCCTAACATTACCACAGCGTTTGTCTAACATTACCATTGACACACAGACAAGTGACAACTAGGCTATGTAGCAATTGTGATTAATTGAGATAGGGCAAGTGTGTGTGTCAAAGTATTCAGCCCAACTGTTCATTTGATCTTTAATGTTGGTGAGAACTTTCCCATGACTATAGTTTGTCAGTCCACTTGGTTGATTATATTTGCCTACTATTTTCCTTGTGGGGCTGTACAGGTCTTTGTGGTTTCCTGTCCTTTCTGCCTCTCTGTCAGGCTATCTAAATATTGACTTTTATTCTCGCTTACCCGCTTCCTAACCTCTTTTAGCTTCTGAGTATTCTTCAAGAAAAAAGGTGAAACTGCAGTGAGGCTGTTAAAAAATATACAATAGTTGGACGACAATGAGAAGTAGAGTTAGTAAGCTTTACTAGAACACACCCTTAAGTGACAGAATGAACGTTGCGGCTGGAGCCATCGCCAGCACAAAAGGAATAACAGAGAAATGTAAAACCGACAACTCCAATAAATACGAAACGGTAAACAAAAAACAGCATTTCAGGAACGGGTGACAACCATGACTCCACTGTCCTCTCTGTCAACAGATATTTTGATGAAGTTAGTATTGCTAATGTTATAATTTATGTTATAATCTATATCTATAAAACACAATGTATGTATGTATGTGTGTCCGTTCTTTATGCGTTCGCGAACGGTCCATCCGGTTGAGATGAAATTTTCTACATGTTTTCTTTTCATTCCCGTGCAACCAACTGTCATAGATTTTTTAGTGTACAATCAGTTATTTACTTACTAAAATTTAATATTTTAAATTTACATTATCATTACTATATAGCGAGGGGACTTAACATAAGAAAAAGTTATTTCAAGGGGCATAACTTTTAATAACATTGCTATTATTTTATATATAGATTGTTGCATTGTTTTCAAAGATTTATAAACTCTTTGTCTACAGTTATTTACAGGCATATGAGTTATAATAAATAATGATATAATCTTTAAGGCATTTTCAAGGCATTTTCATAGTTTTCATAAAAAATAATGCATCTATTTAAATAGTGAACATTTTCTAACTCATCTTTTTATTTTTCTTCAACAGCACATTAATTTTTTTTTAAACATTTCCTCAACGAGTTAATTTTCATGCATGTTAATGCTTATTGTTCTTTTGTTGTCAAAGAATTGCTTCATAAGAGATGTTGAATGAAAGACTGTATGAGAGGAAATAGAGAAGAAGGGCAGAATGTAGGACGGGCCTGCGAAAGATTTTTGTTCGTAAAAAAAAAAAAAGTAATTTTTTGTGTGAGAAAGTTAGTTGCATATCGTTTGCAGTACTCTGCAGTCAACCCACCGCCCACCATTTATTGGCTGTTCGTGATATCTTGGTAAGTTTACTTTAGATAGATCTCTTCCAATAATATTTTATACTATCAATCTATCTATTCTTCTATTCTATCTTTATTTTTAACGGGAACGGGCCGAACATAGACAGACAGACAGACAGACAGACAGACAGACAGACAGACAGACAGACAGACAGACAGATAGACAGACAGACAGACAGTCGGGAAGGGGAACGGGAGCTTATATGACTACTTATATGAATTAAATGAGATGCTCCCCACCAAGAGCTGGGCGAAGCCGGGCCGGGTCAGACAGACAGACAGACAGACAGACAGACAGACAGACAAACAGACAGACAGACAGACAGATAGATAGATAGATAGATAGATAGATAGATAGATAGATTAGATAGATTAGATAGATAGATAGATCCCCGCCAGGGCCTGGGCGAAGCCGGCCGGGTCAGCTAGTGTTATATATTATTAGGTGTCTTTTCTAATGTTATATATTGTTAGGTCCTTAAATTATATGGGATTTTCCTGCCCAATAACACATTTAGAATACTGTCTAGTGCAAATAATTTAAGTTTCATTTGACTATACTTAATGCAGTGTTCAGAAAGCATATAATGTACGTTCAGAAAGCAATGAACGTAAAAAGTGCCTAGTAGCCAGTGAATGCTTGGGTTGATTGCACGTCCTGTAAAAGACATGGAACGACATCACTGCACTAGGGACATTCCCATACGTGCTCCGTCCTCTTCTTCAACAGCCAACGTAGAGCTCCCAAGCTGATTATTCCAGATGAAGTTAGTTGGATGTCCTGTAAAAGACGTCACAATGAACCGCGGCATTTATTGGTTGTATTGGCCGGAAAAAGCGTTGAATTGCAACATAGAACCTGTACGTTTGCATGAATGGGAAGCGTTGACAATGAGCAGACAAGCTGGAAAAAAAAAACATCTGGTGAAGTGGAAATGTGATTTCTGAGAAAAATGCAAAGAATATCATTAGCAGACAGAAAAACCAACGCCTACAAGAAACAAATTAAAACTGTAAACTGATTAGATAAATTAGACAGCCACATTTTTTTTTCGGCACATCAAAGGAAGAAATAAATTAGAGAATTGGTGACAATTGGCAAGACTGAGGGGAAAATAACAAAGAAAAGTAGAGAAGTAAATATATGGATGGCTTGGCCAGGTGGCATGGAGCTGATCCATGATTCTGATGATCAGTGAGATGGCGAAGCACGACCGCCCACGCTTATCGGCATGACACATGATGATGATAATGACTGGCCGAAAAGGTCACGAGTTCGATTCCCCCCCCCCCCCCTGTATTTATTTTTCACTTATTGTTGTCCAGTGCATTGTATTATTTCTACTCATGGCTTTTCTCTTATATAAATGACGCTATGACTTCATTTTTCAGGCAGTTTAGTGGAGTGTCACCAAGAGTGTAAGCAGTCAAGGAAAGACTTGTGTGTAGCGATAAAACATGTAATATAGCGACAGACTAAGCCAAAATACAACTCAAGTTGGAACATGTCGTCGTCGCCCCCCCCCCCCCCCTCCCCGCATATCCTTTACATGATATTGCAGTCAACACCATAATTGTTCAGCTGCTGTTGATGTCTTGGCAAGATTACGACCGGCTCACATACCCAGTAAGTAACCAACGCGACGCGATCCGCTACTGAATCTCGCACAGTTACTTTACAGACGTGGATATACAGGATTACGGAGAAAGTCGCTAACGCCTTAGCCAGGGAGACCGGCTGGAACGTGCTACAATTTGATTAATGGACCCATACACTTCGATATCTACAAAGGAAGATTTGGAGCTTACTGGCGTGTACCGAGTGCCGTCTAGTTGTGTTTGTATCAGAGGCCACTTCTGTTAACAGATTCAGTGCCAAACAAAACGTAGGTTTGCACCAAACACAAAAAAATAGGTTTAGACCAAACCAAAAGTAGGTTTGGACCAAACACAAAAAGTAGGTTTAGACCAAACAAAAAGTAGGTTTTGACCAAACAAGATTGAATGGCGGAAAATTGGAAGCACTGTGTGTGACAGTTATGACTGAAAAGTTGTGAATGTGGTAGCAGACATGTTGTATTATAACGTCATCAGAACATGTCGGCGATATATAAACCCATGGCAGATACGGCAAGTGGCTGAAGATGATGAATGATGCCATAGCACTTGATGTGTTCACGAGAAAACAGCTGATATAAGCCTGCCTGTGACGTCCCAAGTAGCTAGGCATCTATCTTCTACTGCCACTAAGGTACATCGCATGGATTCCACTGAATGGGGCTCTGAACAGAATATTTAAACAAGGATAATCCTATTTGTCCGGGTAGAATGTGTATACAGTTACAGTTAGTTACGGTTTCTCGGGTGTAAATCTAAGGATATTTGAACTTCCGACTAAACTAACGCGTTATGTTTACTGGCTGCGCATATGTAATGGCGCACTGTGGTGGGTATTCAACGTTTTCTCCCGTCTTTTCTTCCTCTTCGTGTCATTTTCTTCTTCCCTCCTCCTTTCATCTTTTCTTCTGGTCATAACTTTCTGACCCTGTGCCCTCTCTTCCATCTTCCTTTCTTAGTGCAAGAAAATTAACTCATTCGTTCCGTCATCCAAGTGGCTGGAGAAAATGATTTGATATGAACACTGACACAAGTAAGGCAGGAGGTCAGTATGGCCGAATGGATAAGAACGCGCATTCTTAAACATCCGATGTTCTGATGCCGAGGTAAAGGGTTTAACCCCTACACTGGATAGTTGGAATAAAATGTTGACTTCTCGTCCTTAACTTGAGGACGTAAATTATACGTACCCCTGAGGGCCGGAATGGGTTTGTCTGATGGCGAGGGACACTGGCAACAGGGAAAACTAATCCACACGCTAATTCAGTCAAGTACTAATACAAGTATGGATGGCTTGGCCACGTGGCATTGTCGAGACAAGAGCACGGAGCTACGCTTGAGTTCAAGGCAAGCTTGCTCAAATAAAAAAGTCAGGTACGATTCAGCTTCCAACACTAACTGCACCAGGGGATTCCACTAGCCAGGCCGCTCAGTTCTTATGTTAAATGGTGGTTCTATCGCACCTGGTACCGATTATGTGTGACATGTTAGGTCTTCTAATATTCTCTAGGCCACGATACACGAGGTGCGATAGTCAGTTCGCTTCCTCGTCGTCTTTCCTTCCGAGATAATTCCCAGAAAATTATCTGGTACCCATTTTTATGAGTCTGGGTAGAGCTGGAAATGTCGGAAACAATAATCATGTCTTCTGCTGGAGGATTGAACCCGGATCCTTGTCTTGACAAGCAAGTGCACTGTGCCACCGGGGCTCGGTCTCATGCCATAGACAATATACATTCATAGAATGGAACTGAAACAACATACCCGATCCAAACGATAACTGAAACAACATACCCGATCCAAACGATATTTTTACGAATCATAATTTTCAGGGGTAAACTTAAGGCCACGATTGCCGTTGATATTTGCCCAGCTGTGCAATTTGATGAAAGCTTTACAAAGCATTGAAATTAGTGGTGGTGGTGGTTGGGGGGGGGGGCGTGGGGGGAGGGGGGAGAAGAGACGGGAGGGAGGCTAGTATTGATTATTGTTTATACGTGAGGAATTTAAATCTAAATCTTAAATGTTTTTTAAGGGTGAATATATTCTGAAAAAAAGGTGAAGAATACATTTATCATTTTTCGATGTTGTCACCACTGCTTGCAATGTAAGTTTACCAGTGTCGATAAAGTGCTTGGATTCCGGTTTAAAAAAAAAAATTATCTGGGGTCACTACTCGGTATGCCTGACCCGGCTGTGAACAGTCTGTCACAGATGTCACGCCGTTTTGAAACTTCCTACTCCACTTACACACTTGCTGGACTGACAGGCATGCATCACCATTTTTTTTTTTTGGGGGTTGCATATCCCTTACAGGACGTTGCAGTCAGCACCAACATTTTTCAGCTGCTGTTGATGTACTAGGCAAGATTACGCTCAGTAGTTTTCCATTGCTTTCTGAGCGACCGGCTCACATACCCCCGTAATTAACCAACGCGGCGCGATCCGCTACCGAATCTCGCGCAGCTGCGTTACTCTCGAGAATATTCGGGATTACAGAGAAAGACGTTAACGCCTCCGCCAGGGAGACCGGCTGCATCACCATACTGGACCTTTATTTGCCGATGAATTTCTATACGTTTCGCCCTTTCACGTTTCACCCTTTCATTCATTCATTATGTGCCATGCCGATAAGCATAGGCGGTCATGTTCTGCCATATCACTCGATCACCAGAGTCGTATATCAGCTCCGTGTTTCTGTCTCGATCATGCCACGTGGCCAAGCCATTCAGGTATTTAACTCTTGGTCTTCCCCTTGGTCTGTTCCCTTGCCAGTTTCACCAAGTTCTCCAAATCATTTTTTCTCATAACATGCCCAAAAATGTTGACTGTCTACATCTAATGTCTCTTTAAACTGTCCTCATGACGTAATCTTGTTCGCCTGTACCGTGATGTCAAGTGCTTACAAACAACAATACTGACAGGTTACAAGACAATGACATGGTTATTGCAATTTCTATCACACTTTTAAAGTTTTCTTTTGGAGCCCCCTCGTACGTCAAATGAAGAGACTTAGTAGGAAGTGCCTTCTACTAATCTTGGATTGTACAGCACGCGAATTCACAAACACGGCTTGTAGTTTTATAATAATGGAACGCTTCGATTGGTGGACTGAACGAACTGCTGGACTGGGCGAACTGCCGGACTTTCAAACGCCGTTACTAAATGATTTAGACAAACTGGGGTAACTTAGAGGCAGTTACATTAATGATTAATTTCTGCTTACTAGCGGCCATAAGAAGAGACGCAAAGTGAATATCAGAGCAAGTCCTAAACAACTTGCTGGAAATTTATCATCATTATCAAGTAGGCTATCATCTCTGCTTTTAAAGGTTGGGTAAGTAGGTAGGTAGGTAATTATGCCCAACGGTCCTGGATCTTCATGGTGCACTCATACAGGCTTCTTAAGTCTATCTCGTGATGTTGTCTACAAACAATACAACGTTGCTTTCCTCACATTCGCCGGCTCTCAAACCCCCCCCCCCCCCCCCCCGTGTGCCTTATTTAATGTGTTTCTTTATATGATCAAAATACATTCATTGCCTGACCTTGATCTAAATCGGTCATATTTTCTTCAGTCACAGTTTTTCGTGCCACTTCTGTATTTTCTTCTCCTGCCAATATATATTAGCCTGTATAATTACATTTCGAAAGCTTCCGATGAACTCTCACATTGTTTGTTCAATGTCCATTTTTCTGCATCATACAATAACAAAGAGTAAACACAAGGCATGGGGGTGCGTTTTCTTCTCGCCGTTTATAATAATTATTTTACTAATTGTAACAACTGTGATCGTTGTTTGCATGGGCCATATATGTAGGAAAATGGACTAGAAAATCATGACATATGCCTGGGTCATTGACATTGAGATGAGTGACCTGTGTAGCGGGACTACGAGGAAAACAATCAACCCTGAGAAATAATGGGGCGGTTGTGAGTGGATACCCCTAGGGGGGGATGGGGCGAAAGACAGTTGAGTGTTGTGTGAAGTCAGGATACTAAAAAGTCAGTGAGAGAAGAGACCGACTGCGTGTCAGGTCGTTTAAGGGAGTTGAGTTTTAGATACCGAAGGAGTCGGTAGTCCATGGAGAACTGTGTTGTGTGATTCTCCGAGCTGTGAAGGCAGGCCTAAAACCCAGAGTGGGTTGCATAGTTGAGCAGTGGCTCCGACCCAATGTGTGGGTCGTATTGTGGGAGATCCAGCCGTTTATAGTAGCTGGACTAAATGTCTTGTGAATTTGAGATTCAGCAGGCCGTGAGAAGACAGTGATGTGTGCTGGTTAAATTGTGAGGAGGATATTTATATTCTATGGAATTACATTATTTCTGGATGTATAAACATGTTCCGTCTGTCCGTCTTATTTCTGGAATAAAGGATTATGTGCACCAACTCAATCTTGTTTCATGACTGGTGAAGGTACACTGTTGGGGTGAGTTGGATTAAGAGACAGTTAGATAGCTCAATTGACACTCCAGTAGTATCGTTACCTAGACAACGACCATCACACGACAATATCACGCAAAGATCACCAAGAACGTCGTGTGACAATCAAACATTCAATAATAAGAGTTAACACCAACCCCTTAATGCAGGCTTGAAGAACGTTGGGACTAAATCATTTGGCTGGCTCCGTAACGAAGGTTTTACAAACGCTGTTCGTGATCCCGCATACCCGCGTTCGAAACACAGCTGCGCTCGATTTGGCAGTAGACCGCGTTGCGTTGGTTTTTTACGAATTGGTGTGGGTGGCGGTCGTTCATAAAGCAATGGCAAACTACTGAACGTAAACTTGCCAAGAGATCACAACAGCAAAAAATCCTGGCTTTGACTGCAACGTCCTATAAAGGATATGCAACTAACGTTTTTGTTTTTATTTTAAACTGTTAAGGTAACCGCTAGCGGGACTCGAAATTCAAGAAGTCTTCTATAAACGTTGATAAGTAATAATTAATTTCTCACTTTGAGGAGACACACATAGAAATAAGCATCCGCTGGAGGAACTTGTTGCTGCGAGCAGTTCTTGTCAAAACTTGCCAGCGCAAAGAGTCGGCTGCACTCTAGACTGACCGTAGCAAGGCTGAAAAAGCAGTCATGGGTAGCAACATCAGCAATCCCGGCTAACATTACACGCATCACGAAAGAGAACTATTCCAGTCATCACATTAAGAGTGAGTTAATTACATGCTTCACCAAATATATCAGGCTAATTTGCAATATGATGATACTGTGAGGTCCGCTAATGATGTTACAAATATTTAAATAGCCTTGTCAGAAAGAAAAACAAAAGATGTCCTACTCCTGTCCTAAAGCGGTCTTATTTTCCGACCTGGCCGGCGCCAGGACTGGTGTCTGCGTTTCGAACGTGTTATGTGGTATTGCGAATCCCACTGGTAACACCTTCGCCACGGCGCCCATCACATGGGACGGTGAAGATGGGTATGAACCCAAGCGTTGTCCACACACATGCTGCTACCTCTAGTGCACTGGGCTGATTTTTGTGTGTGGATTAACTCTCCCCTTTACCAGTGTCCCTCGCCGCCAGGCTTCTGAGGTACTAGTAATTTAAGCCTTTGAGTCAAGGACGAGAAGTCAACATTTTTGTCCAACTGACAGGTGTAGGGATTGAAACCGCTACCTCGGCTTCAGCACACAAGTAGTTTAATAGCGTGCTCTCTTATCCATTCTGCCACGCTGACCTCCAAGATGGGGATCTACCGCGGGCAATAATGGCACCTCAGTGCACGGTGACAAATCTCTCATTGAAGCTTCCCGGTAATGTTGCTGGAGTGGGGAATTGAGTCGGGAACTGAGTGGGGAACTGGTCTCAATTACCGTAAGCAATAACGGGTTCGACGTGTGGCCAACTAGTGCACAACATGAACAACTCGAATTCACACCCTTGAACTTGTGAGGGGCTGAGTGCGCTCTTGTGGGTGTACCCCGAGTTCAGTAACATCGACTGGTAGAGCATAGTCGTAAACTGCTAAAGTTACAGCCAGTCATTTCCACGTGTTTCATTTACAACTATATTACTGCGTATCTATATTATATAGAATAAATACACAGGTAGTGATCAGGTAGTGATCGACACTTATAGCTGTAGAAAAACGAATTAGAGATTAACAGACACACTAGAAGTTACATGCATGTTTTTTAACAGGATGTTGCAGCTAACCCTGCCATTTATTAGGTGTTTGGGATGTACTAGGAAATTATATGTTCAGTAGTTTGCCATTGTTTTCTGAATGGCCACTCGTACTAACAAAATCAACGGAAATAGAACGAACGAACGATCTTTATTTTCAAAGGGTAACAAATTCGGCACGCAGGCCCGTCTTACATTGGGCCCTTCCAATCACTCATCTTTCATTCATAAATTGTGAATGTTACATTTACATAGGAAACAAATATTGTCAAATGGATTTTGTAAACATAAACAATGCATATTACCATGTTATAAGACATACCCACTTCCTAGCATACACTGCATGCATGCATACATACCCATACAAACATGTACACATACATACACTAACATACACACTTATATACACACACACGCACATACAAACATATACACACATCGCACACAAACACACACATCGCACCCATATACACAGACGTTCACACAAAAACACACATATACAAACATACACACATACACGTACACACACATAGACATATATACACTAAAACATACACACATACGCACATAAACACATACAAACATACTGCACTAGAAGATACACACATTGCCAGCTGTAGAGACCACACCGGGAATGGAACCTGACGCCTCCAAGTAACGACAGCGCCTCGCTAAAGGAACAAGTGTACTTTGCCTGGTGTGTCCTCTTTTTGTTTGGTTTGCGTTCGCTCGGTTTGGACTCGAGCATAGACCAGACGTGCTACTATACTACTAGTAGTTGTTATTGGTAGTGAGTGCACAAGGCTGATTTTGTTAGTTTGTTTTTTCTATTACGAGTGTCACTTGCCATCAGGCGAACCTTCTCCGACTTCTGAGTTACTTGTATTTTACATCCACAAAAAGACGAGAATTCAACATTTAAATCCAACTAATCGTTGAGTAGAATGAACACATGACGCCGCGGTCAGCAGAGACAGTTTAAGCGCAAGTGTGTTTTACACGTACACACACATACATACACATGCACACACATAGACACGCATACACACACATGCACACTTATACACATATAAACACGCACCACACACACACACACACACACACACACACACACACACACAGATACACACAGATCTGCTTCCAGTCTCGGACACGTCGACCTCCTATGTTATCTGTAACAATCTCTACTTCTATGAGTGACAACCAATACCTATCAACCTACGTCTCATGTTATTTCAATGGCCTTTTTTTAATAGTTGCATATCCCTTACAGGACGTTGCAGTCAACAACAGCATTTTACCGCCGCTGTTGATGTCTTGATAAGTTTTTACGTTCAGTAGTTTGCCATTGCTTTCTGAACGACCGGCTCCCATACCAACACGTTAAAACCAGCGCGACACTGCCTGCTGCCAAATGGGTCACCGCTGTATTTCGGAAGCGGATGAGCGGCATTACGAATCGCGTTCACAACGTCATCACCACGGAGCCGGCCTTACGTACGCCCTATTGTTACTTATGTATAAGGGTCGTTCATTTGAAACCCGTTTCAATGGCTTTATTACAAAAGCATGAAAGAAACATTAACAGGTGTGGTAGAATTAAACAAAGCATTCATTTTGAATGAATTATGCACCATGGGTTGGTCAGAAGAAGTCGCCGTAGTCATTCAGGTAAGCATCCCATTGCTTAGGTAGGCAGCGAATGTTGTCCGCAAAAAATGATTATGGTTGCTCACTGAACTAAGTGTTTACCGCGTTCATTACGTCTGCATCTGTGTGAAATCGTTGCCCCTTGAGAGCTTTTTTTAGAGGTCCGAACAAATGAAAATCACATGGTGACAAATCAGGACTATAGGCTGGATGTTGCAGAATTTCCCACTTCTTCCAAGCTAATGCTTCCTGCACAATCTATGCAACATGCGGACGAGCATTATCGTGCAACAAAATCACACCGCGAGAAAGCATGCCGGGTCGTTTATTCTTGATGGCTTTTTGCAGCTTGTCTAGTGTTTGCAAGTAGTGGGTAGAGTTGATGTTGACACCAGGTTCTTTAAAGTCGGCCAACAATAGCCCATCATGGTAAAAAAAAATGCCCTCAGCATAACCTTATCAGCGGAAACCTGTAACTTGATTTTTTTGGCTATTGGTGATCCAGCATGCATCCATTGCGTGCTCTCTCTTTTGCTGCTCGGCTCAAAGTGGTGACACCATGATTCATCGCCTGCCACTATGCGGAAGAGAAATGCATCACCCTCCACTCTGTAACGCAGTAAGTGGTTCAATCACCATCCCATGCGTTCCTCTGTTTGGTGGTCGGTCAACATCTGTGGCACCCACAGTGAACACACCTTCCGATATTGCAGTTTCTTACGAACGACTTTTTGAATTGTCATCAAATTCTTTCGCTAGAGAACGTATGCTTCGACAACGGTTCATCTGTACTGCTGCATCAGCTTTGGAGATGGTTTTTTTTTCCTCCTGCAACAATATGCGCTTGACCCGGCCGTCGAAGATCTGTCGTGAACTGACGTCCTTTCCGAAACATTCGTGCCCAGTTTGTCACTGTTGTCTTCGACACACATTTGTTACCGTACACTGCCTGCATTCTTCGATGAATGTCCACTGGTTGACATCCTTCAAATGAAATAAACTGAATCACCGCTCTTTGAGCTTCTTTGGACGGATTTCGGATCAACCCGGCCATTTTCTCAACGGTCAGAAACAGAACCTATGCATCATGGGACGATAAGCACGTGCTCTTTTATGCATTAGTCAGTACTTATCACTTGACTATGACATGATCATGTTCAACATACGCAATTACGCGAGGTGCGGCGCGAACAGATTTCAAATGAACGCTCCTAATACATAGTCAGATAGGGAATGTTTAAAATTATCACCGATACATTGAAACACATCAATTGGCAACAGTTACCGGCTACCTTCCAGTGCAGAGTTAAGATGGTGGGAGACACGTGTGTTTACGAACCAGAAATCTCATCTCATCTCATCATGTTCCTCTTGCACCTTGCGGTGTCGAGGTGAAGTAACAAACATGGTGAGAGTGCCCGATTATGGGCTTCATGTATCGATATTCCTATGGACTCTGTTATTCCATGCGTCCATCGTTTACGTGGTCAGTCTCTTTCTCTGCTTCCCTCTGGTCTGTATATCATTGCTTGTTGTGGTAAACTGTTAGTTGGTGACCTACTTGCATGGCCAAACCATTTCACTTGCTGCCTTCTAATAAAATCTAGTGCAGTTATAATCCCCACTGTCGTCCTGATTTCTTCATTTCTATTGTTATCTCTTCTTGGTACATTGAGTATTCTTCTCAGGAATCTCATTTCTGTTGTTGTGATTTTTATTTTCTCTTTCTCTGTCATTGTCCAGGTTTGGCATTGGTAACATTGAGTTGGTAGGAAGATTGTATTGTAAAGTGCTTTCTTAGTAGTTATTGATACATGTTTGTTCTTTAGTATTGGTGCCATTTATCCAATGAGTTGGTTTGCCTTATTGTATCTGTTTTCGATTCGTCTTCTGATTTGCCATTTGATGATATTATACTTCCTAGGTACTTGAAACTCTTTAGGTTTTTCAAGGGATGTTCGTTTAGGTGAATCGTTGTTGCTGTTTCTTCTTTTAGTTACAGTCATTACCTCTGTTTTACTTGTGCTAATTTTCATGTTATGTCCCCTACACATTTCGTTTAGACTATTCATGTGGTCTTGTAATTCAGCTTCTGATTTTGCTATTAGTGCTTGGTCGTCCGCAAACAGGAGTTCTCTAATGGTTAGATTTGCAGATGGGTCTTCTTCTGTGTTCTCGTCATACGGTGTTCTTGCGGTCTCTGTTTGGCTGGTTTCTTTACATATATTGTCTATATATGTTATGAACAAGAGAGGGGACACGACAAATCCTTGTCGTACTCCAGATCTTATGGTGAAGGGTTCTGAGCGTCCTCCAGTTGCTCTCACTATGCACTCACTGTTGTTGTATAAGCTTCTACATAGGTTTCGTTAGATGTGTACTCACTCCATATTGATGAGCGTCCTCCAGTTGCTCTCACTATGCACTCATGTTGTTGTATAAGCTTCTACATAGGTTTGTTAGATGTGTACTCACTCCATATTGATTAAGGATTTTCAACAGCTTGTTTCTATCTACTCTATCAAATGCCTTTTCTTGGTCGACAAAGACTAAGTATAGTGGTTCATTGAATTCGACTGATTTTTCTATAAGTTGTCTAAGAGCACAAATGGCATCTGTGCATCCTTTGTCTTTCCTAAATCAAAATTGTGTTTCGCTTAGCTGGGGTTCGATAGTAGTTCGTAATATTTTCTCAAGAATTTTGCAAAATATTTTCCCAGTATGACTCAACAGTGAAATGCCTCTGTATTGTGTGCAGTCTCTTTTGCTGCCTTTGTTTTTCCAAATTGAGATAATTATGGCGTTTCCCCAGTTTCGTGTTGTCTGTTGTTCTATCCAAACATGGTTTAATAGTGTATATGTAGCCATTCTGTTCCTACTTATCTTGCTGCTTTAATTAGTTCATTTGGTATTTCATCTTGTCTTGGTGATTTGTTCAATGGGGCTAATCTGACTGCTTCAATAATTTTTTCTTTCAGTATGTCTGGTTCTAGTTCTTCGGTGGCATCTGCGTCGGTTTCTTGAATTCCTGTGACATCTGATGGGATGTTGAGAAGTTGATCAAAGTACTGTTTCTATCTTATTAGGATTTGTTTTTGTTCACTTGCTGGTTCTCCATTTTCGCTGTTAATTATTTCAGTTGGGTCAAAGAGGTTCTCCTCTGGTTCTCATTGCACTTATTTCTTTGTAGAAGTTTCTAGTTGCCTCCTTGTAGTTTTTATTTAGGGTTTCTCCATACTCCTCCCAGTCTTTTTGTTTTTCTCGCTTTACAATCTGTTCACATGTCTTCTGGCTATTCTATATTCTATGTAATCGCATTCTACGACCACTTTTTATATTTTTCCTTTTTGTCTTTTACAGCTTTCTTTACTTCTGCGTCCAGCGACTTGTTATTTTCTATATCCGTGTTTTGCGTTTTTCGTAGTTCCACTGCTGGAATGTGTCTTAATAAATTCAAATATAACTCAGCAACTTTAAATGGTCTAGGGTGTGACACGAATTTCAACAACTTCTTGAAGCATGCAAAATGAACGGCAATGAAAAACTTGAAGGCCGGCAATCATATCGTTGAAGGCATAATTTATTTGCCCAACGTGACCGTTGTACAAGTCAGTTGCATCTCAACAAGATAAATGAAAATTGATAATTTATGTTTACCGTGTCTCTTATGGCCAGACGGGCCAGTAATTATAATATTCAATGTAGATACTATATAGTTGACTATGCAAGACCGTTGTGATTATCAAGTCCATGTCGCGGTCCTTCTGTCATTCCTAAACTGGATAGATTTCACCTTGCCGTGACGTTCTAAGTTCCGTTCCGATATTTCTGATATATTCACATCGGTCCATCATTCTCGGGCTGATATATATCATTCATGAATATTCTCGTTATCCTCAGCAATATGTGTGGGCCATGATAACGTTGTCCTGCCAGTAAATATCTTCTCCCGTCCCAACGAATCTAAACGTGCAGCCTCCTTGTTCGAGCTCTAGGATCTGACTGTTTGTTGTTGTTGACAATTCTCCTGACGTATTCTGTTTTGTTTACGTCAGCTTCTTAGTTTCTATCAAGATTTGGTTCGCGACTTTTTCACGAACTTTGATTTACGTCATATCCATAGCGCTACTACTTGGCAGCATATGTTATTTTTGCAGTATTTAAAATGCTTGATTTGAACATCTCTCCCCCCCCCCCCCCCTCTGCCGTGCGTCCACCTTGACGAGGTAGAGGGGCTTGCGCGTTCCAATGACCCCAAGAGCTATGCCGACGGTAGCACTGCTACTGGTAGGGTCACCCATGTCGGACAGGTCAAGGGAGAGGGACCAGACGAAGTGACGCACAAACCTGCTGCCTTGTAGGTAGACTGGGGACAGTCAAAGGCTAGGGAAAGCATCCCGAAAAGCGCTTGTCGAAATCGGATGTACTGAGCCACAAGCTTGACAAAGAAGTGCAACGTAACTTTATCATTTCATGATGCCACAGATGAATATTAATCGTTATGGTGCTAATCCCGTGAAGTCCCATCAGGCGGTGATAGTGCCGGGCCCCCTGCCTCGAGGGGGTCCACCCATGACTACTGGTGGTCACCTTCCCCTGTGCTGTGGAGTCAAGGCACAGAGGAGTAGGTTAAGAGCTATTGACCAAATACCAAGGACACTTCAACATACTACAGTGGAATGCCGAAGGAGTTTATAACAAGAAAGAATCCCTGACACAGCGTCTTCATAAAGATAGAATAGATGTGGCATGCATTCAAGAGACACACCTCAATGCCAATCGCAAATTTTCAGTCAGAGGATATCAGGCCACACGTTTCGACCGCGAAGGACATAAAGGAGGAGTTCTAATACTTACACGAAATACAATACCTTGCAGCGAAGTATCTGTGATCTCTGACAACCAAACAGAAATTATAGGTGTTGATATAATGATAAAGGACGTGAAAATAAGAATCTACAATCTGTATAGCCCAGCAGATAAGGACCTTACACTCTCAAACATGAAAATAACTGACACAAACTGCATTATTGTCGGAGACTTTAATAGCCGTTCAGAAAGATGGGGATACCCAGATACTGACAAAAGAGGAGATGAATTGGAGGACTGGGAAATAGACTCAAATCTCCATCTACTCAACAAAGCGGATGACACACCGAGCTTCTACTCCAGAAGATGGCTTACCACTTCTACTCCAGACTTAGCTTTCTGCACAGGAGACATCCTCCACAAAATCGATCGCCATGTGCTGGACCAATTAGCAGGTAGTGACCACAGACCAATCAAGCTTGTAATGAATATGGAGTATGTTCCACAGGAGCAAAAGCCCTTGCCCCGCTGGAATTACAAACGAGCAGATTGGGACAGATTTGCCATACTAACAGACAAATATTGTGAAAACATAAATACACGATATGGCAACATAAAGCAAATGGTGGAAAGTCTAAACAGAGCGATAATACAGGCAGCCACTGAGTCCATTCCTAGAGGAGCGAGGAAAAATTACAAACCATACTGGACTGAAGAACTACAAAGTTTGGAGGACAAAGTTGAAGATGCCAGGAAGACAGCAGAGAGAGAACAAACAATTGAAGCGAATATCTCTCTCAAAGCCATCTCAGCAAAATATAAAAGAACAGTAAATCAAACAACAAGAGATTGTTGGAGGGAAAAAACAGAAAACCTGAATTTTGACAGGGATGGAAACAAACTATGGAAACTAATGAAAGCCATGAACAACGAAGGACCTAGAAACAAACAAATAACAATTAAACAAGGAAATGCCTTGCTTACAGGAAAAAAGGCTGCAAATGCACTAATGGAACACTATGCAAATGCAAACCACATTGATATTACAACCGAACAGAAGAAAGCAATCAAAGACAAACAGATACATCATAGAAATACAGAGACAGCAGCAGAATATATGATGGCAAATCTAACAATGGAAGAAATGGAACAGGCAATGAATACCCTAAAAAAGAAGAAATCACCAGGAAAGGATGGAATCACAAATGAAATGCTAATAGGACTAGGCAACAAGGCAAAGAAGAAACTACTAGCAGTCCTAAATAACAGCTGGAAGAGAGGAATAGTCCCACAGGCATGGAAGGAAGCTATACTAATACCAGTCCCAAAGAAAGGAAAAGACCTGGAAGAACCAAATGGCTATCGACCTATCAGTCTACTTAGCTGTGTAGGAAAATTAATGGAACGCATTATCAATGGCAGGCTAACATGGCATCTGGAAGAAAACAAACTCTTAACACCACACCAAGCAGGATTCAGAAAGTACAGATCCACTGAAGATCAAATAACCTATATAGCTCAGGAAATAGAGGATGCCTTCCAAGAGAAAAAGCACACACTAGCAGTCTGGATAGATTTAGAAAAAGCATTTGATAAAGTATGGAAGGAAGGACTGAAAGTAAAACTGCAAAACATGCATGTTTGTGGAAAAATGTATAAATGGATCAGCCACTACCTTGAGAACAGAACTGCCAGGACAAAAGTACAAGGACAAACAAGCAAAATGATGCTGCTGGAGCAAGGTGTCCCCCAAGGAGGAGTTCTTTCACCAACATTATTCCTAGCATATATAAATGACATCACAGAAAATTTTCCAGCCAGAGTACACACATCCTCCTTTGCAGATGACCTAGCCATATGGACATCTGAAGAATATATTAGTACAGCTAACAGCAGAATACAGCAAGCCTTATTAGCGCTAGAGGACTGGTCAAAATCATGGCTAGTGAAGATAAGTGAGGAGAAAACAACATGCACAGTGTTCTCCCTCTCAAATAAAACTCAGCAACCTAAGCTGGTATTGAATGGAAAAATATTGCGCCATGAAGAAAATCCAAACTATCTAGGAGTCACCTTTGATCGTCGCCTGACATGGAAGACACAGGTTGAGAAAAATCGAACAAGAGCAAGGCAGAGAATGGCAATCATGAAAAGCTTGCTGGTACAACGTGGGGAGCAGATGAGAAAGTTCTCAAGAAGTTATATACTGGACGGGTGAGGCCAGTACTGGAATATGGCATTGCAGCTTGGGCAACAGCAGCTAAGTCAAACTTTAACAAAATAAGTAGAGTCCAAAACCAAGGAATGCGAATCATAACTGGAAGCCTGAAGACAACGCCTATTAATGAACTAGAAAAGATCACTTGTTTACAACCAATGCAGGATAGAAGAGATAGCAGAGCCCAGCAACAAGCAGAAAAATTTAGAAGATTGACAGACCACCCTATGTACAACAGATTTAATGGTTTTGGAAAGGGAAGACTGAAGCGTAGCAACTTTGTAGAAACTGCAAAACGAAGGATTAGGGCAGATCCTATACTTAACATATCAACAGTCAAGCCCATACACAATGCACACAAGTTCCCAGCTTGGAGACAGCAGCAACTGCCTGAGATGATAGAAAACATTCCTGGTATTGAGAAAAAGAACACTCAGCATGAAACCGAAAGAAGAGAAATAACCCTAAACTACATAAAAGAACATTACCCAAGCAGGAATTGGACCCATGCATATACAGATGGATCAGCCAAAAATTCAATAGAGAATGGAGGAGGAGGAATTCTCCTAAATTTAAAAAATGGAGTGAAAAAAACACATTCAATGGCAACTGGAAAATTTTCAAGTAACTTCAAAGCGGAGGTAGAGGCTTTGAAAACTGCAGCAGAAATGCTCCTGATGGAGGAAAATAAAGAGAAGCAAATAGCTATCTTCACAGATGCAAAGTCAGCTGTCTCAATACTGAAGAGCAATAACAGCACAGAACTAACTGACCTAAGAGCAGCACTCCATGGTCTATGCCAGAAATCCAAAAAAGTTGTAATACAGTGGATCCCATCACATTGCAGTATACCTGGAAACGAAGAGGCTGACAGACTGGCAAAAGAGGGCGGACGACTACCACAGCCTGACATAGACATAACCTATAATGAGGCAAAGAGGTTGATAAAAAGCACTTATAGAACCAAATGGGAATCAGAGCATCCAGGCCATCAGAAGGATGATGCATATTACAAACTCGACCGAAGAGAACAAGTAGCAATCTTCAGACTCCGCACAGGACATAACAGGCTGAAATACCACTTGTTCAATAAACTAAAGATAGGAGATACCGATGAATGTAATTGTAGAACTGGAAAAATGACAGCAAAACATTTGCTGCAGGATTGCCCAACGTATGCAGAACAGAGAAAGATATTTTGGCCCACACCTGCTTCATTTGAGGACAAGCTCTATGGAGATATCAACAAGCTCAAGTTGACCGCAGCTTACTTTAACTACATACAGGTTGACATTTAAAGGTGCATGAAGACCCAGAGGCATGAAATGGAATATTGCTTGGATAGCAAATCCATTATGTGGAAAGTCCAAATCGAAAGCTCGCTGTGTGGGCTTCATAAAAGGTGGGAAAGTGTCCTAGTGGCACGAAATGGAATATTGCTTGGATAGCAAATCCATTACGAGGAAAGTCCGAATCAAAAGCCCATTGTGTGGGCTTCATAAAAGGTGGAAAAGTGTCCTAGTGGCATGAAATGGAATATTGCTTGGATAGCAAATCCATTACGTGGAAAGTCCTAATCAAAAGCCCACTGTGTGGACTTCATAAAAGGTGGAAAAGTGTCCTAGTGGCACGAAATGGAATATTGCTTGGATAGCAAATCCATTACATGGAAAGTCCGAATCGAAAGCTCACTGTGTGGATGTCATCTGCAGACTGCATACTTCTGGTTTCCGGAAGAACAGCCTATGGTGAACGGAAGGCCCAATATACGGAAGTGAGGCTAAGCAGCCATGTGCAGGACGTGACGATTCCTTGGGTGAGCCCAGTACCAGAGCGCTATGTATCGGCTCTGCATGTATGGAAGCCTCCTTGGATGGCGGGGAATGCCCATGGTCTGCCCCTGCCTTCCCTTGAGGGCTGACCAGGATCTTTGGCTGTTCTATATGGGACCAGCTGGGATGGGGGATAACACCACAACAGTGAGAGTCAAACGTCCTAAGAAACCCCAGGGAAGGTTAACCCGGTCAACAAATGCCCGCAGAAGTCGGATGTGTCGGCCTAACGGCGCAAGAACGCAGCTCTGCTGTAAACAGGCACACGCAATCACATCCGGGAAAAAAACTCCGGATGAACGAAGAAGAAGAAGAAGAAGAACATCTCCCATTCTTCTTCCACTGTCTTTCTTTCTATAGGTAATTTTACAAAGATTTCAGTTAATTCTTTCTCGTAATTGTCCCTCAGTGCCTCGCCTTTGAAGTTTACTGATTCGCATGGCATGTATTTTCATGGTCTTTGCTTTCTTCTACTGATGGTTCATATTGTGGCAACGACTGCTTCGTGGTCTGTGTTTATACTTAAGTTGGGCACTGCCCTTGTATCTAATATATTTCTCTTTCTGTTATTTCTTGTTAATATAAAATCAATTTGGCTTTTAGTATCAAGATCGTTCCATGTATACCAAGTGTATATTTGTGAGTCGCTGTGTTTATAGAGTGGTGTAGGGTAAAGAGAGAGGGATAGTACCTCACGGTGAGTGGCAGCTATATCCCAAGGGATAGACCAGGATCCTATATGGTTCCCTTCTCTTTACCTAGCTCATGTATGGCTCCACGAATACCGCTTGTGTACTGTGGTGGCCGCACCACGGGCAACAGTCTTGGCTGACTGGCTAAACTACATGATTGAAGTACGGCTAAGGGAATGTCCAACCCTGGTACACAAAGTTTGGGACGGTGGAGAAGGCGGATGAATCTAAACAGATCAACGGCTTCGAAAGCGAAACAGCAGAGGAGTGTGTGGCACACATGGGGCGTGTTCAGGACACGATAGTGAACATGGCTGGCCATCATGGAAAGATTGGGACCTCACCATGTAATATCCCAAAGACAGCAATGGTAATTCAACAACAAGTAAAAAGCGATACAGGTAATTATTGGCCCCCTGGAGATGAGCTCGTTGTAAATATTCTCTGGGAAGAGACAACTCCTATAGTGAATAAGGAAGTGCATAATGACGAATTTGTGTCACGTCTTAGTCAGAATTGACTGAGCTACCGTATAACAGTAGACGGTACTATCTGCTTTCTGTTAGTGCCGAACGTTGGGCGGCGCTTACCAAACCCGACACCCCACATTGTGCCAATGGCTTCGGGCAGGAAGAGCGCAATTGGGAGGGTACAAGCCTTACCCTGGTGCGAGGAAATGCAACCTTAAGACAAAGTGTCATGGCAGGGCAGACCAGGCCCTAAGCCTTGGTTGGCGGCTGGTCTAGGATCGAAGCTCCGACAGGCGGACAATTAGAGCATTGCTTTGCTGATCCGGCAGCTTCTGCAGCTTGTCTTGTTCCAGATGTAGAGGTGTTACCTTTCCTCTGGAGTGAACTAGGCAGGCCGTGAGAGGGATCATGCTGCATGGGCAACACATGATCTCTATATTTTAGCCCAGGCTTTGTGCTATGGAGAGGCAATAACTCAATCCCTTACAAACTATCGTCTGTCAAGACGGCAAGGTGCCAATGAATGACGAATACATCCCAAATTATTTTGAAATGGTGCATTCTGACAATACCTACCTGAAAAGTAGAAGGAGAAGTCTAAGAATTGGTACGTGGAACGTACGCACCCTATATCAAGCAGGGAAGTTTGATAACCTTATTGCCGAAGCAAAACAACAACAACATGAATTTAGATATCTTATGCGTATCTGAAACAAGATGGACAGATACAAGGTATATACGGAGAGAAGATTACATATTCATTAATTCAGGAGGCGATCATCACGACAGAGGAGTAGGCATGTTAGTAAAACGAAATTTAGAGAAAAATATTAGTGGATTCTGGATTCATAAACATAGGATGATACTCCTCAAATTTAAGGCAAGACCCTTCAACATAGTAATTTTTCAGACATATGCTCCAACAACTGATTATAGTGATGAACAGCTATAAGAATATTATGAAGACCTATAAAAAACACTGAAAATTGTAAAATCATCAGAGGTCCTAATTGTCATGGGAGACATGAACACAAAAGTTGGAAAAAATAAATATAAGCAGATAGTAGGGCAATATGGTATAGGAAACAGAAACGACAGAGGAGACAGGCTGAAACAATTCTGTGAAGAAAAAAATCTTATTGTTTGCAACACATTTTCCCAACATAACCCTAGGAAACTGTATACGCAGAAAAGCCCTGGAGACAGAACAAGAAACCAAATTGACTAAATTATGATTAGAAATAGATTTAAAAACAATGTTAAAAATTATCACAACATAATATTACAACGTTACCCATCGTAGGCTGTAGCTCAAGAATTGCCAGCGAGCAATAATCAGTTTGATTTAATCATTTGACCTCATTTGATTTAATCAATTTGATTATTACTCGCTGGACTTTAGGCGGTATAATGTGCCTTGCCAGTGAGAAGACCTGATCGTTCAGGGTCCACATCGATTGACGGATGTCAGTCGCGGCGATCGGGCAAATATTGAGCTACAGCCTACGATGGGTGACGTTGTAATATTCTGTTGTGATAATTTGGCCGTGTCCAGCGTGTGCCGCGTGGTCTAGTGGTTACACACACGCTTCACACGCCAGTGATCCGGGGTTTGTTTCCGGGTCCGGTCAAGGATATGCACTACTGACGAGCTCAAACGAGAGCGAAACTCGAGTCTAGTGCTTCCACATTGACGTGGATAGTAGGCCTTAGGTTCATACCAGGATATGATCAGTGTTACCAGTAGTGGGTTGTGCTCAATATTTAAATCTCAAATCTCGAAGCAACCAAATAAATCAATGTTAAAAATGCCAAAACATACTCTGGTGCTGATATCAACTCTGACCATAATCCTTTAGTCTTAAAATTACAAATAAAACTTAAAAACCCAGCAGGAATAAGGACAACGCAAACACCTCAAGTAGATATATCGGCATTGAAACAACCAGAAATAAGTCATCTATACCTGGTTGAAGTAAAAAAAAAAATAAAGAAGATCTGATGGGCTAATCATTGAAAGTATGGAACAATATAGGCGTGAAAATCGTGAGGATAAAATTAATACAAAATGGGAAAGTGTAAAAACCAGTATACAGATAAAATAATATAACGGGAAACGGTTGTATCAGGAAAAAAAATGGAGAAATTATAATTAATAACACGACATAATAAAAAGATGGACAGAGTACACACAAGATTTATTCTGGGACATCAGGGTCAATAGACCAACATTGTGTAATACTCAGGATGGACCTAAAATATTAAAGGCTTAAGTAGAAAAGGCTATTAAAAAGATGAAAGAAGGAAAGGCTGCAGGTCCTGACAAGATAACATCAGAGATGATAAAATCCATATCCAGCTTTGGCCTTGAAAAGCCAGGAATAATATTTAGAGGTTATTGTATAAATAATATACGCTATGCAGATGACACAGTATTGATAGCGGATAATGCAACAGATCTACAACAATTGCTGGACATTGTAGTAACAGAGAGTGCAAAGAAAGGACTCTCCTTGAATATCAAGAAAACAGTAACAATGGTGGTATCAAAGAAACAGGTGACACCCAAATGTGAAATAGAGATAGAAGGGAAAATTCTTCACCAAGTGGATAGTTTTAAATATCTAGGGACTTTTATAACATCAGATGGAAGATGCACAACAGAGATCAAGAGCAGAATAGGGCAAGCAAAGGCTGCATTTAAAAAAAATGAAGAATATCTGATGCAATAAGTCGCTATCATTGAATGTAAGAAAGAGAGTGCAGAGGTGCTATTTAGAACCTGTTTTGCTGTATAGTTGTGAATCTTGAAATATAAATGAACAAATTAGGAAGAGATTGGAAGCAATAGAGATGTGATTCCTTAGACGAATGTTGCGAATTCCTTGGACTGCCAAAGTAACTAACGACGAATGCCTTAAAGAGGCTGGCGAAACTAGAACATTATATACAACAATAAGAAAGAGACAAACAGCTTTTTTTGGTCATGTGATGAGAAGAGAGGCGATGGAGAACATCGTGACAACTGGAAAGATCGAGGGGAAGAGAGGCAGAGGCAGACTACGAGAAATGATGCTGGATGGATTGCGACGGTTGCATGGAGGAATATCAATGATAGAGTTGATCCAGAAAACCAAGGACAGAGATCTGTGGGGAGTCATGAACGCCTACGCCAGTCGGCACGGCACTTGATGATGATGATATATAATACTGGATACATCCCCAAGGATTTGAAAACATCCATTTTCATCACACTACCGAAGAAGCCAAGAGCTGTTGATTGTGAGGATTACAGAACTATTAGCTTAATGAGCTACATAACTAAGTTACTACTCAAGGTCATACAAGAAATAATTCAACATAAAATAGACAAGGAAGTAGCTGAAGAACAATTTGGGTCCCGCAAAATCAGCGGCACCCGAGAAGCAAATATCTGTTTGAGAATGTTAACTGAAAAATATATAGAAATTCAAAAAAAGTATATTGTTTGTTTTATAGACTACAAGAAAGCTTTTGATAGAGTACAACATGAACAACTAATTACGTGCCTTCAAGATATAGGAGTAGACGGAAAGGAAATCAGACGTATTAGTAACTTGTACGGAGAACAAGTGGCGTCTGTTAGATGCGGAAATAACTATTCGTCGTATATAGAGATAAAAAGAGGAGTACGGCAGGGATGTGTACTGTCCCCAAGCCTCTTTAACCTATACAATCAATCAATCATGTGCCATGCCGGAAAGCGTGGGCGGTCATGACTCGCCATTTCACTCGATCACTAGTGTCGTGGATCAGCTCAATGTTCCTGTCTCGTCCATGCCATGTGGCCAAGCCATCCAGGTATTTTCCTCTCGGTCTTCCTCTTGGTCTGTTCCCTTCGATCTTGCCAGTTGTCACTAAGTTCTCCAATCCATTTCTTCTCATAACATGTCCAAAAAATTTTGACTGTCTACGTCTAATTTCTCTAATCAGTTTACGATGTTCATTTGTCTCCTGTAGTACTTGGTCATTGGTTTTTCTGTCGGTCCATGGTATTCTTTGCATTTTCCTCAGAAACCACATTTCTGCAGCCATCAGATGCTTTTCAGCTTGACTGCTCATTGTCCAAGTTTCACATCCATACAAAAGAACAGGCTCTATGTATCCCCTCAACACTCTTTTTCTCGTTTCAATTGACATCTTTTTATTGGTCAGAATGTTTTTCATCTTGCTAAAGGCTACTTTCGCCATGGCGATTCTTGTTCTAATCTCTTCAAGGCATCTCCCATCAGATGTTATGACTGTTCCAAGATAATTGTACCGATTCACTTGTTGAAGAATATTTCCATTTACTTGTATATTACATTGTGGCACTTCTTCATTCCTAGTGACGACCATAACCTGAGTCTTTTTACAATTTAATTCTAACCCCAGTTGCTCACTGTGTACAACAACCGAATCTACTAATTGTTGCAGGTCCTGCGCATTGTCTGCAATTAATACAGTATCATCTGCATATCTAATGTTATTGATGTTTCGTCCTCCAATGCTGATTCCATTTATATCCTCTACATTTCTGAAAATATTTTCACTGTATAGGGAAAAAATATCTGGAGACATCACACATCCCTGCCTAACACCTCTCTTAATTGGCTGATACTGCCCCACTTCATTATCAATCCTTATTGCAGCTTGTTGTTTCCAATATATGTTTTTATAAGTCTAATGTCTTTCCCATTAATATGTAGATCTGCAAGCATATCCACCATGTTGACATGTCTAACTCTATCAAAAGCCTTTGTATAGTCAATAAAGCAAAGATGTATATCCTTGTTTACTTCTATAGCACGTTCAATAACTGTTCGCAGCATATACACAGCATTTACTGTACCCTTTCCTTCTACAAACCCACATTGTTCTTCCTCTATTTCAGGTTGTATCTTCTTCCTCACTCTTTGCATGATAATTCTTAGCAAAATCTTTGTGATGTGACTCATTATACTAATTGTTCTATGTTGATCACATTCCAAGTTTCCTGATTTCTTTGGGATTGCAATAAATACAGAGTTACATAATTCAGGAGGTATATCTCCAGTATCATATAATGTGTTCATCAGTCTGGTGACTTGCTCTAGTCCAAATTCTTCTAAAGCTTTAATCATTTCTGTTGTGATGTTATCTGCACCGGGGGCCTTGCCAGCTTTCATATGCTTAAGAACATTTCGAACATCCATCTCCAAAATTGGCGGTCCTTCATTATTAAATCTAATATCATACTGTTCGTCTCTGTTATCATCATAAAGGTGTTTCACATAATCTGTCCATACATGTAGAATCTGGTCTTTTTCTATTATGATTTTGTCATCTTCAGTTTTTAGACAGCCTGTTTCTATACACAGCCAGTTTTTAGACAGCCTGTTTCTATACACAGAAATAATTTTTAAACAAGTTGAAATGTCTGGACTTAACATCAATGGAAGTATAATAAACAATCTTAGGTATGCTGACGACACCGTGTTACTAGCAGAAAGTGAGCAAGAGTTGCAAGACCTAGTGGAAGAAGTAAATAGGCACAGTGCAGAATGTGGCTTAGATATTAACATCCAAAAAACAAAACGATGATAATTAGCAGTGAAAAGGAAAGGCCATCAATGAACATCACAGTAAACGGGCAGATACTAGAACAAGTAACACGTTTCACCTATCTTGGAATATAATAACAGATGATGGCAGATGTGAAATGAAAATCAAAAAGAGAATAGAAATTGCCAAAAAATGCTTTAAACGGCGTGAAATCAGTATTAACATCTAGAGAGATTAATATCGCATTAAAAATGAGAATTGTCAAATGCTACGTATATTCAACGCTACTGTATGGCGCGGAAGCCTGGACATTGAACAAGCAACTAGAAAGTCGCTTAGAAGCCCTGGAGACGTGGATATACAGAAGAATATGTCGTAATTTTATGGAAACAAAAACAATCAAATGCAGAGGTTCTAGAATCTAGAAAAACTGGGAATGAAGACAGAGTTAATAAAAGAAATAAAGAGGAGCAAGTGAAATATTTCGGCCACGTTAAAAGACATGATACTCTTATAAAAACCATACTGGAGGGCAAGGTTGAGGGCAAGCGAGCAAAAGGTAGACAACGATACAAGTGGGAAGATAACATCAAGAGATGGACGAATATCAGCCTGACAGAATGTACAATGCGAGAGACAGTGTTGGAGATCCATTGCAGCCAACCTTCATTGTGGAGACGGCACCTGATTGATTGATTGATTGATGTGTTTATAGAATGTGTTTGTTATATAGAGGTCGTGTTGGCTGCACAGCTCTATCAGTCTACTTCCGTTATTATTTCTTTCATTATGTTGGTCTCCAAATTATCCAAGATGTTTTTCTATGCCCGCTCTGTCCTAGTCTTGTATTGAAGTCTCCCATAGTTATGATGTTGTCCTGCTTATCTATTTTATTTAGCACGACATGGATGTCTTCGTAGAATTCCTCGCATTCTTGCCCATTATTGTTTGTATTACATAGGCGTATATGTGTACATATGACGACTGGCAAGATCGAAGGGAAGAGACCAAGGGGAAGACCGAGAAATAAATACCTGGATGACTTGGTCACGTGGCATGGTCGAGACAGGAACACAGAGCTGATCCACGACTCTGGTGATCAATCAGTTATCAGTTATCAGTTGGGTATCTTAATTGCACTCCGGACAGGTCCATAGGTGCTCAGATTTCTCTCCCCCCCCCCCCCCCCCCCCCCCCCCCCAGCATATGCATCAGCGTCCGGTGCCTAATAGTGCCAGTTCTGTGTTGGTTGACGAGGCACCTCGTTTTCCCAATGTACCTCTCGCGCTTGGCCGTGCCGATTCTTACTCTCAAGTCTTTCATCCTGGACAGCGATGTGGATTCACTGACGTCAAAGTTCTCTGTTCTCGCCATATCTTTAAGGACGTTAATAACATCGGCACGATCCATGGGCTGGTCATCTACAGGGGGTGCAGAGCCAGCCAGTTTATCAGCTCGTTCATTTCCCTCGACTCTCGCATGTCCCGTGACGAAGATGAAGGTGACTTTACGGACAACAGACTTCCGCAGTGACTCAGTCCACTGTCTATGTACAGATCCAGCTTCGACCTTCTGAATCATGCTCATTGAATCACTTAGTACACATAGGTTGGTATAATGCTGTGATTCCAGCCATATGAAAGCCTGTGTAACTGCCATCACCTCCATCGTCATGCTGCTCGTGGTCATAGAGTGGGCACCACTGGATTCTTGAACGGTTCGGCCCGCTGAACGGGCTGTAAATGTCCACGCGCTTTTATGCTGCTTTACAACAGATCTATCTGTATAGATGAGCACTTCGTGGTTGTCTGAGTGTTCATAGATGAGCGCGTTGACCTCTGCATTAACAGCGGCATGGTTCTGCTCTTTGCACAGTCTGTCGAGTGTGATAATGCAGGAGAAATTGCACTTAAAAGCTGGAGGCACCAGCACCCATTTCTTGCCGGGGTTGATACTGGTAAGACCGCAAATCTGTCTGACGACACCTTCCGCCCGACCCATCCATGATTTGCCCCTCTTTAGCCTGTCACAATTTTCTCTGAATATAGCTTCATGCAGAGGGTGCCGCTCATCTGCACTTATTTTTAAGTATGCCCGATCTCTCCAGATCTTGATCCTGTGGTTCATTGTCGGGAAGCCAAGGAGGCATCTCATTGCTCACAGCTCATCTCATTGTTACACAGCTGGTCTGGTGATCGAGTGAGATGGCAGAACATAAACGTCCACGCTTATCGGCAAGGCACATGATGGATGGATGGACGTAGTAATTGTTTGTTCTTTTATTCTCACTGTTATTCTTTCTGATACATATTTTATGTCTAGAACCAGAAATGTGTTACACAAATACCGGGTGTTGGCATAGACATGGAAGGACTCGTTGCCCATTGCAGATTGACATTAAGTCGAGGCTTGCACTCAATGAAAGCCACACAGGCACTTCCCTTGAATCAACAGAGACGACAGCACAAGCGATAAATGCTGATGTACAACTCCCCAGACATAGTATGTACGCACTGCTTAACCTAAGCAAATATTGTTGAGAACGAGGTTTTCTGTCATTGCTGGTGGCCCCCCCCCCCCCCCCCCCCCCCGAGAGAGAGAGAAAGAGAGAGAGAGAGAGAGAGAGAGAGAGAGAGAGAGAGAGAGAGAGAGAGAGAGAGAGAGAGAGAGAGAGAGAGAGGCGGGGGTGGTAGATGTAGCGGCAGAAACATCCGGAAGAAAGCGAGAAAGGATTATAACAGTGGAGGAGGCAACTCTTAGTATAATTATCAAGTAGCAGGGCCTTTGCAGGACGTCGCTCCCATCACGGTCCGTCGAAAATATTCTCCATTCTCTGCCCGGTTCCGGCGCCTCATACATTTGCATACCCAATGTGCCTTAAGTATCCTGTGGTCATTTTCGTGCTGGTCGACCCCTGTTCACAAGCCCTGATTCTCTTCTGTAGTAATTGCAAAACCGTCCTTGGCACTCATCCGTGTGTTGCTACAGGAAAGATGCACGTTCTCAGTTATGTAATTTTAATGTGCTGTTGTTGCACCACATACATCCTCCACACACACCCCACCAATCCACACACAAACACCGCCACCCACACCCTCACATACATCCTTTACCCACCTGCACATCCCACTTCTCCATCCACCCACACACCCTCACCCATCTCCCCTCCCACACAACACCCACCCATATACACATCCCCACCCACACATATGCACATCCCCACCCACACATATGCGCCCCACCCACCATCTCCCACCCACGCACACACCCCCCACCTACAAACACGCTCACCATCACACATACATCCTCCACACACACCCCACCCACACAGACATATCCACCACCCACAAACATATCCCCACACCCATCACACACCCATCCATCATCCTACAAACATCTTACCACCGCCACAGACCCATTCACCCACACACCCCTCACCCACCCACATACACATTCTCCAGCAACACAAGCCCTCATCCACCAATACCCACACACTTTCACCCCAATATCCTCTACCCACACACACATCCCTCACCCATCACACATCTCCCACTGACAACCCCTCCACATATACATCCCCCAAATACACACACACACACACATCGTCAGATCTAGACACTTACATGATGCCTCACACAATCACTGAAACTAGCATGAACAAACTCCCGCACTTTACACACACATACACTGACAATTGTCGTCAGCATTCTCGCAAAGACTGCAAAAAAAAAAAAATGGATAAAAATTGTACATATACATTGTGTAACGTAGAAATTAGTGATGCATTTCAACTCTCACGTTTTTTCTTACGCTCTCTCTCTCTCTCTCTCTCTCTCTCTCTCTCTCTCTCTCTCTCTCTCTCTCTCTCTCTCACTAACTCTCTCAATCACTCTACAGTAATGTGTATGTTTTCGTATTATAAATGATTATGTCAAGTGGCATACAAAATGTTAATATGAAAGATGAGAATACTCAAAACAATATGGAACCAAGTGGAATTCAAAATGATAATATGAAAGATGAGAATACACAAAAAATATGGAATAGCATGTTACATGACATGCGTGTGCTCAACTCTCTCTCCCTTCTTGCATACACACACACTCACACATACACAAACACCTCTGCCAACCCACCCACACATCCACTACCCATACCATCTCTCGCACCCACCAACACACGCATCCCCACCCAAGCATCTCTCCCCAGCCACATATTCATCACCACCATCCCTCAATCCACACACACTCACCCACCCACACATCTCCCCACACACTCAATCACCCATCCCCCAACCACACATCCCTCAACTACAACACCATCACCCGCACACATATTCCCAACCCACCCACACACACACACGTAACTCACCCACTCACACATCCCTCTACACATGCATCCCCCTACATATGCATCCCCCACCACATGAGAAGTATAGAGAGGTCTTAGCATGAGGTGAGGTATAGAGAGGTCTTACCATGAGGAGAGGTATAGAGAGGTCTTACCACGAGGAGAGGTAAAGAGGTCTTACCATGAGGAGAGGTATAGCGAGGTCTTACCATGAGGATAGGTATAGAGAGGTTTTACCATGAAGAGAAGTATAGAGAGGTCTTACTCTGTGGAGAGGTATAGAGAGGTCTTATCATATGGAGAGGTATAGAGAGGTCTTACCATGAGGATAGGTATAGAGAGGTTTTACCATGAAGAGAAGTATAGAGAGGTCTTACTCCGTGGAGAGGTATAGAGAGGTCTTACCATGTGGAGGGGTATAGTGAGGTCTTACCATATGGAGAGATATAGAGAGGTCTTATCGTGTGGATAGGTAAAGAGGTCTTACTCCGTGGAGAGGTATAGAGAGGTCTTACTCCGTGGAGAGGTATAGAGAGGTCTTACTATGTGGAGAGGTATATAGAGGTCTTACTCCATATGGAAAGGTAATAAGCGGCCTTACCCTGTGGAGATGTATAGCGAGGTCTTAGCCCACAGAAAGGTACAGAGAGGTCTTAGCCCACAGAGAGGTATAGAGAGGTCTTAGCACGTAGAAAGGTATAGAGAGTTAATAGCTCACAGAGAGGTATAGAGAGGTCTTCGCCCATAGAGATGTATAGAGAGTTCATAGTTCACATAGAGGTATCGAGAGGTCTTAGCTCACAGAGAGGAATAGAGAGGTCTTAACCCGTAGAGGTATAGTGAGGTCTTAGCCCGTAGAGAGGTATAGAGAGGTCTTAGCCCACAGAGAGGTATAGAGGTCTTAGCCCACAGAGAGGTATAGAGGTCTTAGACCACAGAGAGGTTAGAGAGGTCTTAGCCCGTAGAGGAGTAGAGAGGTCTTAGCCCGTATAGAGAGGTCTTAGCCCATAGAGAGGTATAGAGAGGTCTTAGCCCGTAGAGAGGTATAGAGAGGACTTAGCCCGTAGAGAGGTATAGAGAGGTCTTAGCCCGTAGAGAGGTATAGAGAGGTCTTAGCCCATAGAGAGGTATAGAGAGGTATTAGCCCACAGAGAGGTCTTAGCCCTAGAGAGGTATAGAGAGGTCTTAGCCCGTAGAGAGGTATAGAGAGGTTTTAGCCCATAGAGAGGTATAGAGAGGTCTTAGCCCGTAGAGAGGTCTTAGCCCATAGAGAGGCATAGAGAGGTCTTAGTCCGTAGAGAGGTATAGAGAGGTCTTAGCCCACAGAGAGGTATAGAGAGGTCTTAGCCCACAGAGAGGTATAGAGGTCTTAGCCCACAGAGAGGTCAGAGAGGTCTTAGCCCGTAGAGGAGTAGAGAGGTCTTAGCCCGCATAGAGAGGTCTTAGCCCATAGAGAGGTCTTAGCCCGTAGAGAGGTATAGAGAGGACTTACCCCGTAGAGAGGTCTTAGCCCGTAGAGAGGTATAGAGAGGTCTTAGCCCGTAGAGAGGTATAGAGAGGTAATAGCCCACAGAGAGGTCTTAGCCCTAGAGAGGTATAGAGAGGTCTTAGCCCGTAGAGAGGTATAGAGAGGTTTTAGCCCATAGAGAGGTATAGAGAGGTCTTAGCCCATAGAGAGGTCTTAGTCCGTAGAGAGGTACAGAGAGGTCTTAGCCCACAGAGAGGTATAGAGAGGTCCTAGCCCATAGAGAGGTCTTATCCCCCAGAGATGTCTTAGCACGTAGAGAGGTATAGAGAGGTCTTACACTGTGGAGAGGTATATAAATGTATTACCTTCCCTCCTCACCCCTCTCTGAGATATTAGGACCTTTCACCACAACTTGAGGCGTATTTGGGATTTGGTATTAGTCCTATATTTTTACAGACCAAAGACATTCGATGGGTGATGCGGTCAATATCACGGCTGCCGCCTTTACTTACCAGCGCATTTCCGGATACCAATTTTAGGTTGGGTCGACCTATGAGTCCAGATCAATGAAAACAAAATCTTGCTTTTAAGGGAGATTCGAACACATAACGACTGGACCGCTAGGCAAACGTGTTAACCATTGCGTACCGCGACTCCTCAAAGAGAGGTATAGAGAGCTTACGTATCGCACCTGGTCTTTACTCAGCAGGGTGTCTGAATCCCCCACAGGATGTTAAGGGGGAGAGCATGTAGCAGCATGATCAGCTGGCCATTCTGTGGTGTAAAATAAACACAAAGTCTGAATGGATAAACACACACTGTACCTCACGCAAGCTCATGACTTATCAGGGAAAAGCGTCGGGGACGTTGAGGGCATACTCCTGGCACTGGCAGGGCTGTTATCACCAGATCCCAGCAAACAGGAATACACCGCACCAAGTGAACCGTCCCAGACACAGAAACAAGACGACGCAGAGAATGACAACCTGCAAGCTATGTAAATACAAGCAGAGCGGACAAATCCGATGTCGTCCAAACATGGAAGTATAAACTCTATCGCACTAGAAGAGGTCTCTGATCATCAGAAGTAGGTCACCCTTCCACGAAGTTTTCGAATTTTTATCTTCTTTACACTTTCGGGTGGTCAGGTCCAGCCAAATTATGACTCCATGGCGTCTTTCTCCTGTCATGAATCTGCTCCCTGCACGCCAGACGCGTTTACAAAACATTGCAATTGTCCCACAAATTCACCACTATGCGTGCTTGCCCGACAGTCACCCTGTCCTCGGGATGGCGAATGTCGTGCACCCGGTGCATCGCGATCTGATTACTTCTAACAGCACCTTTTGGTATGACTGGGAGGAAGCCAGCTTCTTTTTCCTCGCCCTGTGTCGCATATCAACTCCTCTACAACCCCTATTCGCTTTACAATGCCGAACGCCCGGTCCACAGTTGAAGGAACCGCATTACTGCACGCGACTAAGGGTAGACAGACAGCTTGTCTCGAGGCTATTCCCATTTTGCTGCGGGCGACGTTCTTCCTGATCTTGCTAAAGAATGTTTGTAGTTATTGACTTAGTTGTTGTTGTTTTTTTCCCGTGTTTCTGATCCATATATAAGTACCCATAACGTTAGAATAATGGGTTAAGTTTCGTACTAGGTGTTGTTTAAACTTCCACAAATGTGCTAGTGCTATGAAAGCTCATTTTGCCTTTTGTATTCTTATGATAATATCTGTTTGTTCGCCCGGTCTACATACATTGCTACGTACATAGGTCCCACATTTTGAAAAAAAATATGTCTCGCTGCTACATAATTTTACCTGAATGGTAAAAAAAAACACAACGGTTGAAATTAAAGGCATTGGTGGATACAGAGAAACACTAAGAGAAGCATCGATGTCTTTATTATCTTGTTTGTTGAAGACTTGTCACCGCAGCACTCTCCATTATTTGTGGGGCGCCTCCCCTCTCAATGCATGTGACTTTTCTAGCATTCATTGTTATTCACACAAGTTACATAATCAATGTCAGTGCAGTCGACACGACATATATTTATCAAAGATTGATACATTTGTTCATATTTCGGTAAAGGTGATTTAACTTCTAGACTTAAATCAGTCAGGTGCTGTCTCCACAATGAAGGTTGGCTGCAGTGGATCTCCAACACTGCCTCTCTCTCATCTTGATTGTACATTCTGCCCGACTGTTGTTTGCCCATCTCTTGATGTTATCTACCCGCTTGTATCACTGTATACCTCTTGCTCGCTTGCTTTTAACCCTACCCCTATGGTTTTTATATAAAAGTATTAAGACTTTTAACATGGCCGAAATATTTCACTTGCCTCTTTTTAACATTTCTTTCATCATATCTTCATTCCCAGTTTGCCTAGAACTTCTGTAGTTTTTGTTTCCATAAAATACGATATATTCTTCTGTATATCCACATCCCCAGGGCTTCTGTGTCCTATAGTAGTGTTGAACATACATCATATTCGACAATCCTCAATTTTAATGCCTTGTTAATCTCTATAGGTGTCAATACTGATTTCATGTTGTTGGAAAACATTTTTGGCCATTCTTATTCGCTTTGTGATTTCTGCTGTTACCACAGCGCGTTTGGGATTGTCTGAGGTGCAATTGTGGAGTCCGCGAGTTAATTCAATACTCTATCAGGTTGCCCCAAACGGTTGTACTAGGGGCTACTTCATAAGGAATCGTCACCGTGGTTATTTTATTGTTGACTCGATCATGTTTGCTGGACACAGATAATTATACTCATGCCTGTGTCCTCAAGTCGTTGATTATACCAGGCCTTTGCTTTGGAGTCTTTAAGTATCTTAATTTCTTCTTATTATATGCAGACGCTCCCTTCCTTCACTATCATACCAAGAAGCACACAATAAAATTTCAACTCTATTAACGCAACCAAAACGCTGTATGATTTCATATCTTATATTGTCACAATAATATTGCATTACACATTGAACGTGTACACAATCACCGCATCATGTCATCAATCATCACCACGAATATCACTAACAGTTAAAAGTGTAACTAAAACCAATACACATAACGGCACTGTGACTGGTGACATTTTCACCACAAGGTCTGCCCAGGTCAGCTCTCGACCACAGTCAAACCCAGAGTGTCCTTCAAGGAGGCGCTTCGCTTTTCTACTCAGCGACTCCTGGCGTGTTTCACGTCCTGTGACCAACGCTCATATACAAGTCACTTTTCACGTCCTGTGACCAACGTTCATATACAAGTCACTTTTCACGGTCTAGTGTATAACTAGACCTTCACTCTGAACTATGCCATGACCTATGGTACTGTTAAATTGGGTTATGGTACTGTTAAATTGGGTTATGGCAGCTATCATCTGTTATTATATGTCCAAGATAGGAGAAGCTTGTTACTTGTTCTAGTGTCACACCGTTTACTGTGATGTTCATTGATGACCTCTCCTTTCCTCTGCTAATTATCATAATTGCTTTTTTTTAACCTTCACTGGTAAGTGCTGGTGTTGACAGCGATGTCCTGTAATAGGATATGCGAAAATAAAAAAAAATTCTAGCTTTTACACATTCCCATTTTGTATTAATTCTCTCCTCAAGATTTTCATGTCAGTATTGCTCCATGCTTTCAATGATTAGCCTATCATATTAATTATTTTACATCGACCAGGTATAGTTGACTTATGTCTGGTTGTTACAATGCTGATATATCTGTGTGAGGGATCCTCAATGTCCTTATTCCTGGATTCTAAAATTTTATTTGTAATTTTAGTACAGGCGTGGTCTGAGTTGATAGCAGCACCAGGGTAAGTTGTGGCATTTTTTGTTTACATTGTGTTAAATCTATTTCTAATCATAATGTAGTCAATTTGGTTTCTTGTTCTATCCCCAGGTCTTTTCCACGTATAGTTGTAAACTTAACTGACAACTGCCAAAGGCTTTTCTAATCCAAAGTTTCTACACTTAACTATAGAATGAAGGGCAGGTAATTGTCTCCCTCTTTGTTGTTTTGTTTCCAATTTTCTCCCACAGCGACATCTTCTCTGCCATAAAATGGTACATTCACTGGTATGTCCTTTACAAGACGTCACAATCAACCCCAGCATTTATTTTGCGGATAATAATTTTATAAGCAATTTTACGTTCAGTAGTTTACTATTGCTCTCTGAACGATCAACACTCATACCACTGTTAAAAATCAACGCAAGGCAGTCTACTTCCAAACTGTCTACAGCTGATTTCGAACCCAGTATGTGGGATTGTGAAACACATTAGCTACCCCTTAGCCACAGACGCAGGCACTATGGTACAGAGAAATACAAAATTTGTTTTAGCCTTGTATAGATAACATGGAGCAATGTAGCACTGTGGATACTACGCTGCCCTAGGCGTTCCGTCCCCAGTTGTGAAGATATTTGCACTACCTCATACAGCTGTGGAAAGAGCCATGGTAGTGTAGTTTGACAGTCCTGGGTTCAAACCCTCCTGTAAGGTGGTATTTTATAGTAACCGCATGGTTCCATGATCAACCAAATTCCATAAAGGGTAGCATAAAATGTTCTGGGTGGGAGGGAAGGTGCGAGACAGGTCACATGACACAACGAATGCCTACTGGTAAAGGAAATATGGGCTAGCATTATGTCCCTAACATGTCATTGAGGTACATTTAGGTCGCTGTGTTACACTAATAGAACACCATGTAACTCATCACAGGCAGAAGATGACTGCTGGCTTTACTGAAACTCTGCAAGAATTCCACCATACGTACACCCCAGAAATATAACCATCACAGGCAGAAGATGACTGCTCGCTTTATGGAAACTGCAAGAATTCCACCTTACACACACCCCAGATATATAACCATCATAGGCAGAAGATGACTGCTCGCTTTACGGAAACTCATGCCAGAATTCCACCATAAGTACACCCCAAATATATAACCATCACAGACCTGAACCAAACTGGCAGAGGATCTCAGAGATGCACAGAATAGAAACCTTGATTTAGAAAAACTTTTGGAAGTAATCAGCCTATTGCCCAATAATGTTAAACAGATGAGTGGCCTACTCAATCATGAACCCGTGCTATTTGAGAACACCATGCGGCATGCGCAAACTTTTTTAAAACTGGAGAAAAGACTGACTGTTCTAAGATCGTTTGTGGCAAAAAATGTCTTGGTAGTCACCAAACTAAAAGTTTCCGCCCTTGCACATTTCTGAGGTTAACATTCTACATCAACCACACTATTGCACAGTAGATTCTGTCAAAACAAGAACTGTTTTCTATAGTAGATTCTGTCAAAACAAGAACTGTTTTCTATAGTAGATTCTGTCAAAACAAGAACTGTTTTCTATAGTAGATTCTGTCAAAACAAGAACTGTTTTCTATGATAGATTCTGTCAAAACAATAACTATTTTCTATAGTAGATTCTGTCAAAATAAGAACTGTTTTCTGACACTACTTTTATAAAATTCAGTGAGCATATCCTGCTTTCATTTAAACAACATATCACATATTCTGCTTTTCATAACCATTAGAAACAATACCTTCTGTTTTAAGTCAAATCAAGCAATCACATCTGTTTTCGTTGAACTGAAGTGATATCTATTTTTTTAAAAATCAACTCAGGAGATCACATCTGCTTTCAGTCAATTCAAGATATCACATGTTTTCTGTTAACTGAAGAGATCACATATTTTCTGCCAACTCTTCTGCCAACTCAAAAGATAAAATATTGCTTTCAATCATTACTGGACATCTCCAAACTTCTGCATTCTGTCAATTGAAGTGATATCATCTTCTGATGTTAGTCAATTGGCTGGTCATATGTTCAATCATCAGGAACATCCACAAGTTCTTGCTTTATCTGATCAAAAGGTATCTCAACAAGTTGCATGTTCTTGTCATCAGTGGCCGCATCGCTAGCACAGCTGCAATGCAATGAAAACAAGAGGTTCTTAGTGAAATAGTGAAAGCAGGCAATTTCTGCTGACTGAATAACATAGATGTCTATACATGGAGCTTTACAAACTGATGTTATTTAAATGTGTATGTGATGTGTATTACTGACGAGCTCAAACGAGAGTGAAACTCGAGTATAGTGCTTCCATATTGACGTGGATGGGCCTTAGGTTCATACCAGAATGCGATCAGCGTTGCCAGCAGTGGGTTGTGCTCAATATTTAAATTTCAAATCCCGAAACAACCAAATGATGTTATTTAGTGGGAGTACCAGGCTTGACTGGATGTAAACTTGCCCAGGAATTTAGTGGGAGTACCAGGCTTGACTGAATGTAAACTTGCCCAGGAATTTAGTGGGAGTACCAGACTTGACTGGATGTAAACTTGCCCAGGAATTTAGTGGGAGTACCAGGCTTGACTGAATGTAAACTTGCCCAGGAATTTAGTGGGAGTACCAGACTTGACTGGATGTAAACTTGCCCAGGAATTTAGTGGGAGTACCAGGCTTGACTGAATGTAAACTTGCCTAGGAATCGCAAACAGCCAAAAAATGCTGGAGTTGGCTGCCACATTCTGTAAAGGATATTCAACTAACTTTTAACCAGGCTTGACATAGTTAAAGTTAGTTGCATATTCTTTACAGGACATTGCAGCCAACCCCAACAATTTTGCTCTGTTTGTGATTTCTTGGCAAGTTTACATTCAGCAGTTTGCCATTGCTTTCTGAACAGCCAGCATTCATATCATTGTGTGAAAATCAGTGCAAGGCAGTCTGCTGCCAAATTGCCCCCAGATGTGTTTCGAATGTGGTATGCAGGATTGCAAATTGCATCCATAACCGTCACCACATAGCTTGACAGAGATGTTGAAAAAAACAAACACGCTAAATAGTGCTTTGTGCCAACTATTATCTATGACAGAAGTCTTGCGTGCGGTTCTGTAAAACCAGCACAGGGCTCACTGGTGCCCAGAATGAGACCAGGGTATCTCTTTCTATGCAAGAGAATGGCCTCAACCATAATATAGTTATCAACATATAATATGTCTGTGACAGAAATCACCTCACATCTCCTGGAATTATATATTAATTAATTAATTATTAAAATTGAATGATTTCAGGGCTGGGAATCCCCACGGTGAAGTGGCCATGCCGCCTGCCTTATGCTATGAAGGTTGTGGGTTCATTTTCACACTCTATCATTTGGTTCACAAGTGCAATTTTTGCAGAGACTGGGGTTGTCACTGGAGCTATATAATTCATGCTGTGTAATGTTTTTGGTGGGCTAGTCTGCAGAAAGAAGACCAAATTATACAGCACAGCTATATGTTTGACATTCTTAGTATTGTTTTTCCAATCTTTTCCTATTAAGCAGTAATGGTTTTCCCTAGAGAAGTACATCAGCATGTCTCCTCTGTTATCAATTACATGCTGTCCTACAATCTACTCTATTTCTCTCTTCCCATGTTTTCATTTATGTCCTTCCCATGACTATTATGATCTTTGTTTTTGCTTGTTTCATGTAAGTGCTCATATTATTCTTCCAGTTGTTCATCAGCATCTGTTGTTGGAACATATGCATGTACTATTATTATGATTCATACTCTTCCAGTTGCCTGTGCAGAATAGTGGAACTAAAATGGTATGACAGAATCACCAATGTAGAGCTCATGGTGAAAACTAAACAAACCTCAGTGAATAAAGAGATGAAGAAAAGACATGATGCAGAAAAGGAGACACTAACCTAAGGAACTAGACACTCTCTTGTCTTAAAATTAAATAGTGGGAGACTTACAAACACAAGGAGAAAATAATTAACGATAGAGATGAATAATATAGGAGGACATAGAGTGAGCTGCAGGAGGGGACAACAGATAGGACGGCTTGGCACCAGTTGATTGAGTACCTATGTCCCAATGGAGAATAAATGACAAAATAAGAAGTAATGGTCTTGTCGTTATTTCCAGTAGTATCATCTGTGTGTGACCAGTAAGTATGTCTGACCACACGAAGCAGAACAGTAATACTTCATGAAGACTAGTCAGTATTTACAATCTCTTCTAACGTCACATGTCATGACAAAAATGAATGCAATGTACAAGAAATATATGAAGATTAGTTAGTATACGTGATCTCCTCTGTCATATGCAATGATAAAAATGAATGCAGTGAACAAAAAATGTAAATCATAACTTGCCTAATTGGGTCCTTAAAGTTCATCTGCCTACTGTCATCAACATCGTCACCCTCACTGGAACTGGGGTCAGTGTCACACAATTCCTTGCTGATATTTTTCCTTCTAGGAACATCTTTCTTGAGACATTTCTTTGGAGCTGCCCTTGAAGGTTTCCCTGACCCCTCCTTTGTAGGTTTCCTTTGAGGTTTGTAAATTCGCTTCTTTGGGCTCTGATCTGGGCGTGTTTTTATCGCCATCTTATGATTGATTTTCCTCTGTTTTGGACATGTTGGGCTCTGATCCGGACGTGTTTTTATTGCTATCTTATGATTGATTTTCCTCTGTTTTGGACATGTTGGGCTCTGATCCGGACGTGTTTTTATTGCTATCTTATGATTGTTTTTCCTCCGTTTTGGACATGTTTTTTTCGCTGTCTTGACATTGATTTTCCTAACCCTTTTCTTCATTCTTGAGTGGTCCTTTTCCTGTGAAGTCATAAAATATAAATGCTGATTAACAAGATAAGTTGCTTTAAAAATGTTTAAAAAAAATTATTATATTCTGGACTTTAAAGCTTTTCCATTAACAGTTTATACCGCATGTCAGTGGTATTTACCATCTTTTAATCCATAACTACTGCCTTCTTTTTGTAGTTTTACCACGGGGTAACTGGTAACAACTGTTAGGATGCTTCGACACTGAGCTTAACTTTTTCTTTAGCAGAAGAGAATAGGACAAGTTTTTAAAGATGCAACTGAACTGAAATTGGACAATCAGTGAAAACTACTACATGTACAAACAAAAAGGTATACACCGAGCTCCTTTTGAAAACATTTGCTATCAAACTAATAAAGCATAGGGAGGCCAACATGACCAAATGAATAAAAACACATGTTCTGAAACATCCGGTGTTTTGATACAGAAGCAGAGGTTCAACCCCTACACCGGTCAGCTGGCACTAAAATCCTTGACTTAGGGATTAAATTTCAAGCACCTCTGAAACCGGAGTGGGTTCACCTGTGGTGAAGGACACTGGTAAGGGGGAAAGCTAACCCATACAACACAATCAGTCCAGTGTGCTATAAGTAGTAGGATGTGTATGGACTGAGCAGACTTCAGTTCAAATCAAGCGAGTGCAAAAGAGAAATAAATAAATAAAGCACAGATAAAGTAGTTTCAAGCTAGACTCGTAAATAAGCCATGCCACCCCTGGCTTTGGGTCATAATTCCCCAGGGCAACATGGCAAATAGTGTTTGAAGTTGAAAATGACTGCTCTAAGTGCTCCTTGTTTATTGCTGAGTACTGGCAGTCTTTCCCAACATGTTTAATCGTCACCAACATTGATACACTTATCTCACTGCTGCATGAATGCTTCAATATATGCAACATGGAAGTATGTACTCTGTTGTCTAAACCACTGTCACACCACATGACCAACTTGTGCATCATCAAATATGGTGAACTTTCAGTAAATCAAACAAATAGAAATCACTGAGGATCAAGTCGGGATGGTAAGACAAATGCTGAAGAATTTACCACCCTATTTCAATTTTATCCGGCGTTAATCGAGCCGTATATTGTCTGCTTTTGTCAAAAAGCATGGTCGTAATTTATATTTTCTCTGTACATGCAGCACCTAGTAGTCTGCTACCTAAGCTGGATTATGTTGCCACTAAATGATACCTTTAGTAGCCAGCTAATACGATTTTCAGGCTCCTTGTATCGTTTGTGGGAGCTGTGGTAGTGCAGTAGTTAGCACAGTTGTCTGCTGGTCATGCATTCAAATCCCCCCATGAAGCAGAAATTTAAAAAAATCATTGACCTGATGCCCCAGGTTGACTCGGCCTGGAATGAGTGCCAGGAAATGTTCTGGGAAGCACCAACACAATATGAGTACACCATCCATCGGGTGCTCATTGATCAAATAATAATATAGTTCTAGCACCATATACCCAATATGCCTCAAACTAAAGCTGCTTTTACTTCCCATTACATTTTGTAGTGCTCATCTAATGCTGGGCTGACCTGCAAGCTCAGGTCAATTAACATTTTAGTGCTAGGCTGACCTGCAAGCTCAGGTCAATTAACATTTTATGCTGGGCTGACCTGCAAGCTCAGGTCAATTAACATTTTATGCTGGGCTGACCTGCAAGCTCAGGTCAATTAACATCTAATGCTGGGCTGACCTGCAAGCTCAGGTCAATTAACAAACAAATTTGCCTCAATGGGGACTCAAACACGATAGACGTGGCAGGCAGACTAGCATGCTAGTCTCTGTTACTGCAGCTCCCTAGTGGTGTCATGTCGTGATATACTTTCAGATGCAATGTACAGTTTACATACAACTGACATACAACAACCATCATCTTATATAACAATCTGATATTCAATATTCTATATTACAACAACCATAAATGTTAATCATACATTCCTGGTATGGCAACTTTGGTCCCAGGCATGGGGGAAAGCTAAGGCCATTCTGATGTGTATAAAGGGAAGATTGTACCACTATCTCAGGAGATTCTGTGCTGGTTTTACAGAACCTCATGCAAGACTTCTGCCACACATCCTCATTGCACGCTTGGATACATGGCCACTATTTGCCAAACTGGCATGGCATCTCGGAGTTGGTGGAAATGAAGATTATTTCAAGATCGCGTTAATACAAGAACCGATTACTTGATATTGTTTTTCCCTTCATACTTTATGGTTCTGTATGTATCACCCTTCTGAAATTCATTTTATAACGTAAGAAGATCCGCAAATCACGTTTTATGTAGATGTCTTGACTTGTTTTAGTATGTGCTATTAAATTTAGCTTCAATTATTACGTATACTGTGTAGTGGCAGGGGGGAATTTTTAGGGAGGAAATATGAAAGGGGGGGGGGGGGGGGAAGAGATGACGTTATAAAAATATGGTGAGGGGGGAATGACGTCCTAAAAATATGGTGAAGGGGGGCAAGGGCCAAAAAAGGTTGAGAACCACTGCTTTACAAAATATCAGAACTACCCACCTTGGATCCAACATTTCACAATACAGCAACTGTTTTATCGAACACTTAGCATAATACAGATTAATCTTACACCCATCATTTCACATTATGCCATCTATCCAACATTTAACACAACCAACTATGTAATACCAAAACACGTGACATAGCCATTAATTTTAATCAAACATTTCACGACATACAGTAACAATTTATATCTTAACAACCACCAGTCTCACACTCAACATTTCACATAATACAACTATCTTCTAATCTGACTATAATAAACACAGACCACAGAACAGCAACTAAACACAAGTCACAGAATCTCCTACAATAAAAGAATTACCCTTTTCAGCAAAATCTCTGTGATGTCCGCATTATCTCGAAGAGCCAGATGCAGCTGGGTACTGCTGCCTTTGTAAGATAACTGCTTCAGAGGTAGAAGGTTTCTGTGCAGACGTTTACGTAACTTAGCAGAACGTACCACCGGTGTGTTACCTGTGGCCTACAGGGAAACAAAGAATAACATCACTGTATTCTACCATGCATATTGTAAGAGGTGACAACAAGACGGGTTGGCTGGGACTGGCTAGCCAATACCACAGATACATTTAGATGCAAAATCCAACCAACAATAAACAAGATTAAAGAAAAGAAAACAAACATAATTCAGTCCACCAAGCAGAAATGGAGTATGACACAAGACGAAGAAAACAAACATAATTCAGTCCACCAAGCAGAAATGGAGTATGACACAAGGCGAAGAAAACAAACATAATTCAGTCCACCAAGCAGAAATGGAGTATGACACAAGGTGAAGAAAACAAACATAATTCAGTCCACCAAACAGAAATGGAGTATGACACAAGGCGAAGAAAACAAACATAATTCAGTCCACCAAGCAGAAATGGAGTATGACATAAGGCGAAGAAAACAAACATAATTCAGTCCACCAAGCTGAAATGGAGTATGACACAAGGCGAAGAAAAACAAACATAATTCAGTCCACCAAGCAGAAATGGAGTATGACACAAGGCGAAGAAAACAAACATAATTCAGTCCACCAAGCTGAAATGGAGTATGACACAAGGCGAAGAAAACAAACATAATTCAGTCCACCAAGCTGAAATGGAGTATGACACAAGGCGAAGAAAACAAACATAATTCAGTCCACCAAGCTGAAATGGAGTATGACACAAGGCGAAGAAAACAAACATAATTCAGTCCACCAAGCAGAAATGGAGTATGACACAAGGCGAAGAAACCCATGAGACTGGATTGCACTTACCTCCTTTCACCCAGGAAAATCTCCAGAATGTTCACCTGGAATGTTTGAACTGTGTATGAAAGTTTGGAAGAGCAGAGATGTAGTCTTTGAGATGTGGTATTTGTTACTGTTTAAATCTACTTTTTTCTCAGTCAATCTAGTTTTGAAGTGTTGTATTGCAAGACCAGGTACTTATTAGAGATTGTGACCATAAATTGAAGAACTTGGTGACAACTGGCAAGATTGAGGGGAAGAGAACAAGGGGAAGGCAGAGAAGTAAATACCTGGATGGCTTGGCCATATGGCATGATCAAGACAGGAATACAGAGTTGACTCACGGCTCTAGTGATCATGTCAGATGATGAAACATGACTGCCCACACTTAGCATGGCACATGATGATGACCATAAATTGCTCCTTAGTTTCTTGGCTACTGAGAAATCCTACATTAAACTGAATTCCAAGTTGATAATAAGATGTTATATATCTCTTTTAGTTCCAACTTAATTGTACTTAGCAGACGATCTGAATGTGCCCCTCTAAAAACTTCTACATTATATAGATATACATTTCTTTTTAAAACAAATTGGTTGATGTGATTTTCTGTTTTATAGCCCGTTACTTTTGTGAGGAAAAACACTCCCTCCTATACCACAGTAGTTCACTGCAAAACATATTGGAGATACTCTATTATTGTTCATTCCCCTGGTGTGTGTTTCCCCCATATCTCTTCACAACCAGTGTTATCCGATGATATCTTGGTATTTAGGTAACCCAGCAAGGTTCTGATTTTGCCATTTCTTTAATTACTTATTCTTTAATTACCTGTTATGTTTTGAAGTTTCATGTAAAATTCCTCCATATTTGATTAATCTTTTATTATTTATTGGTGTATAACGCTGGATCCCATACATGATTATTTCTAGAAGCCTAATTAGGGTTAAGCTGGTTGTAGAAAGTTTTTTGTTGTGGTGAGATTGAGAGATTCAGACGTATTTGAGTGGAACTACATTGTTAAAGGCTCTTGGTAGAGACTAATGGCGAGTCTCCCTGGCGAAGGAGTTAACGACTTTCGCCGTAATCCCATATATCCACATGGGGAACACAGCTGCATGAGATTTGGTAGCAGATCGCGTCATGTTGGTTACTTATAGAGGTATGTGAGCCGGTCGATCAGAAAGCAATGGCAAACTACTGAGCGTAATCTTGCCATGAACATCAACAGCAGCTGAAAAATGCTGGTGTTGACTGCAACATCTTGTAAGGGATAAGCAATTTAAAAAAAAAAAGAGACTAATGACAATGACGATGAACATGTCAAAGTTTTAAAAATAACTTCAGAGCTGAACAAATGCTAAAAACTAATGTCCCGCTCACAGCACTATAATGTGGATTTGCCAATTGCCTTTCTTTACCTGCTTATTCTCAGAGAAAATCTGGCACCTTCTTTTTGAGGGGCAATAATTGAGCCAAACACCAGATAGCAAAGAATCCCTTACAAGTTGGGGATTCAAACCTGAATCTCCACACTAGCAGGTCAGTTTCATATTCACCGTGTTCAGAATACATGTTATTCACAAAGACAGGACACAATGACAACAAGAAATAAATTGGTTTGTCTACAAATAATAATTCAGACAGATACACAAAACAACATCTTTATTCACCAGATTAGAGAGCTGTGCACATGATTTAGGAGATTGAGCCTCAGGAAAATAATGAGAAACACATGGCTCTCTTCACAGATATGTTATTAGTCTGAGCACTGAAGAGCAAAAACGGTGTCAGACTGGGAAATTTTAGAGTTGCGCTCCATGGACTATGTCAGAAATCCAAAAGAGTTGCAGTTCAGAGGATCATGTTTCAGTACAACACATCTGGCAATGAAGAGGCTGACAAAGTGATGGTTGGAAACAACTTCAACTTGTTATTTCTACTTCTCTGTACGCCCTCAAATGTCAACCTGAATATAGTTAAAGAAAGCAGCAGTCAACTTGAGCTTGATGACATCTCCATAAGAGTTTGTTCTCAAATGGAGTGAGTGTAGGCAAAATGATTTTATCTATTCTGCATATGTTGGACACTATTCTAGCAAATATGTTAGTAGTCATATCACCAATTCCATAGTTAACTGATTCTCTGCCGCAGACCGATAGGTCGGTTTCATAGAACGATTTTGGCACCCGCGAATCGACCTATCGGTTCGGTATATATAGTGCTTTAATTGATCCATTCCTCCTTTTAAGTCCACAATTTTTAGTGTCCCATTGAATTAAACTTTACAATGAAAGATTTCACTTCCATCCGTTATCATCTTCAATGTAGAAGACGCTAGTCCCCATTTATTTTATTAGGAGAAATTGAGTTTGGTGGGATTCGAAATAATTGTGGTTCGAAATTCGAAGTGCCAACACCTTCTGGTTCTGGACCTCATATATTTTAATAAAATTACCATTTTAAACAATTTTATGTTATAGTTATTGTAATGTAAAGGACGTTGTGAAAGATTCTAAAACTTATATCACGTGCAGTAGTCAGTTAATTATTTAGAAGATGGTCATAATTTCAAAAGAAATCTAACAGTGAAAGTTCCTCATATTATGATGGCAAATGCCGACTTATGCTTGTGCTAATGGGCCACACTTGTGCCACTAAATTTGCTTTGCCTATCACAAAGTATTTAAGGAGTATTTAAATAATTAAATTTAGAATAATAATAATTATAACTAAATAGAAAATAGTGTTTATTGTTTCTCAGTACTCTACTCCTCAGTAATCTGCATGGTGTGTTCCTGACATTTTCCATTTTGAGTGAATATTATGTGCTTCAAAATATTATGTTTTAATTATGTTTTATTGGTGTTGTGGTGCAGTTCTTGTGATATTATTGAACAAAAGTGGTGTATGTAACAGTATTCAGCAAATTTAACTGGATTAGCTGCCGTGGATACAAAATAAAGCCTTGGTAAGTACAATTTTAAAATAGTTTTTACCTTTTCAATTGTTATTACTAAACCTCTCATTATTGTCGTAATATTTATAACCTATCAATTAATTATTAACATAGTCATGTTCCCTGTGCAATCCTCTTAATTTGATATGTAATCTGCTACCATTTTAACAATTTTAAAAGCATTATTGTGACACACTCCCACTTCCCATTTTGTGCCTTGAATTTCTGTTTGGTCAGGACCACATTTTTTTTGGGCAGGCAATCAGTTAATTCATCTGCATCTAATATATTTAGTCTTTGTTTTTAAACAAGTGATATTTCAGCCTATGATGTCCTGTGCGGAGTCTGAAGATTGCTACTACTTGTTAACTTCTATCAAGTCGGTAACAAGTATCATCTACCCGTGGGCTGAATGCTCAGATTCACACTTGCTTCTATAAGAACTTGTTATGCACAGTCTATGATGACCAAGAATTTATAAGTGACTGCAGAAACAAACTGAACCACGTTGACTGCTGCTTTCATTAGCTATTTCAGTTTGACATCAGAAGGTGTGCAACCTCAGATAAGAGGTTGTATGCTACCACTCTGCCTCACAGTAAATAAACGCACACCAACACAAAATAACAAACACGAAACAAATGAATTACCTTTGGGTTGACTTTTGGTTCTGACAGACTGAATATATTTCTCATAGTATCTGGTGCTGTGGGAGAAAAATAAGCAAAGTTATACATCTTTTTCCTGCATCACTCAAGAAAACTGTTACAGCACAGACACAAGATATGTTACAACCCATACAATATTATACAAATGTCTGCCACACAATACTGTAATGTGTGTATGTAACAAATATATATGTCATACAATACTGTAATGTGAGTATGTAACAAATATATATGTCATAAAATACTGTAATGTGTGTAAGTAACAAATATATATGTCACACAATACTATAATGTGAGTATGTAGCAAATATATCACACAAGTATTGCAAACATTTATTAATAACATAAAAAGGCTGAGTGGGCCCAAGACAAAAGGATCGACCGCACAGCACCAGATCTGGTTCCATACGGCCATCTATTTCCACAGATCTGATTCCATACGACCATCTATTTCCACAGATCTGATTCCATACGACCATCTATTTCCACAGATCTGATTCCATACGACCATCTATTTCCACAGATCTGATTCCATACAGTCATCTATTTCCACAGATCTGATTCCATACGACCATCTATTTCCACAGATCTGATTCCATACGACCATCTATTTCCACAGATCTGATTCCATACGACCATCTATTTCCACAGATCTGATTCCATACGACCATCTATTTCCACAGATCTGATTCCATACGACCATCTATTTTCACAGATCTGATTCCATACGACCATCTATTTCCACAGATCTGATTCCATATGACCATCTATTTCCACAGATCTGATTCCATACGACCATCTATTTCCACAGATCTGATTCCATACAGTCATCTATTTCCACAGATCTGATTCCATACGACCATCTATTTCCACAGATCTGATTCCATATGACCACCTATTTCCACAGATCTGATTCCATATGACCATCTATTTCCACAGATCTGATTCCATACGACCATCTATTTCCACAGATCTGATTCCATACGACCATCTATTTCCACAGATCTGATTCTATACGACCATCTATTTCCACAGATCTGATTCCATACGACCATCTATTTCCACAGATCTGATTCCATATGACCATCTATTTCCACAGATCTGATTCCATATGACCATCTATTTCCACAGATCTGATTCCATATGACCATCTATTTCCACAGATCTGATTCCATATGACCATATATTTCCACAGATCTGATTCCATATGACCATCTATTTCCACAGATCTGATTCCATACGACCATCCATTTCCACAGATCTGATTCCATACGGCCATCTATTTCCACAGATCTGATTCCATACGGCCATCTATTTCCACAGATCTGATTCCGTACAGCCATCTATTTCCACAAATCTGATTCCATACGGCCATCTATTTCCACAGATCTGATTCCATACATCCATCTATTTCCACAGATCTGATTCCATACATCCATCTATTTCCACAGATCTGATTCCATAAGGCCATCTATTTCCACAGATCTGATTCTGTACGACCATCTATTTCCACAAATCTGATTCCATACGACCATCTATTTCCACAGATCTGATTCCATAAGGCCATCTATTTCCACAGATCTGATTCCATACGACCATCTATTTCCACAGATCTGATTCCATACGACCATCTATTTCCACAGATCTGATTCCATACGACCATCTATTTTCACAGATCTGATTCCATACGACCATCTATTTCCACAGATCTGATTCCATACAGCCATCTATTTCCACAGATCTGATTCCATACAGCCATCTATTTCCACAGATCTGATTCCGTACGGCCATCTATTTCCACAAATCTGATTCCATACAGCCATATATTTCCACAGATCTGATTCCATACTGCCATCTATTTCCACAGATCTGATTCCATACAGCCATCTATTTCCACAGATCTGATTCCATACAGCCATCTATTTCCACAGATCTGAATCCATACAGCCATCTATTTCCAAGATCTGATTCCATACAGCCATCTATTTCCACAGATCTGATTCCATACAGTCATCTATTTCCACAGATCTGATTCCATACGACCATCTATTTCCACAGATCTGATTCCATACGACCATCTATTTCCACAGATCTGATTCCATACGACCATCTATTTCCACAGATCTGATTCCATACAGTCATCTATTTCCACAGATATGATTCCATACGACCACCTATTTCCACAGATCTGATTCCATATGACCATCTATTTCCACAGATCTGATTCCATACGACCATCTATTTCCACAGATCTGATTCCATACGACCATCTATTTCCACAGATCTGATTCCATACGACCATCTATTTCCACAGATCTGATTCCATACGACCATCTATTTCCACAGATCTGATTCCATACAGTCATCTATTTCCACAGATCTGATTCCATACGACCATCTATTTCCACAGATCTGATTCCATATGACCACCTATTTCCACAGATCTGATTCCATATGACCATCTATTTCCACAGATCTGATTCCATATGACCATCTATTTCCACAGATCTGATTCCATACGACCATCTATTTCCACAGATCTGATTCCATACGACCATCTATTTCCACAGATCTGATTCCATATGACCATCTATTTCCACAGATCTGATTCCATATGACCATCTATTTCCACAGATCTGATTCCATATGACCACCTATTTCCACAGATCTGATTCCATATGACCATCTATTTCCACAGATCTGATTCCATATGACCATCTATTTCCACAGATCTGATTCCATACGACCATCCATTTCCACAGATCTGATTCCATACGGCCATCTATTTCCACAGATCTGATTCCATACGGCCATCTATTTCCACAGATCTGATTCCGTACAGCCATCTAATTCCACAAATCTGATTCCATACGGCCATCTATTTCCACAGATCTGATTGCATACATCCATCTATTTCCACAGATCTGATTCCATACATCCATCTATTTCCACAGATCTGATTCCATAAGGCCATCTATTTCCACAGATCTGATTCCGTACGACCATCTATTTCCACAAATCTGATTCCATACGACCATCTATTTCCACAGATCTGATTCCATAAGGCCATCTATTTCCACAGATCTGATTCCATACGACCATCTATTTCCACAGATCTGATTCCATACGACCATCTATTTCCACAGATCTGATTCCATACGATCATCTATTTTCACAGATCTGATTCCATACGACCATCTATTTCCACAGATCCGATTTCATACGGCCATCTATTTCCACAGATCTGATTCCATACAGCCATCTATTTCCACAGATCTGATTCCGTACGGCCATCTATTTCCACAAATCTGATTCCATACAGCCATCTAATTCCACAGATCTGATTCCATACAGCCATCTATTTCCACAGATCTGATTCCATACAGCCATCTATTTCCACAGATCTGAATCCATATGGTCATCTATTTCCACAGATCTGATTCCATACAGCCATCTATTTCCACAGATCTGATTCCATACGGCCATCTATTTCCACAGATCTGAATCCATATGGTCATCTATTTCCACAGATCTGATTCCATACAGCCATCTATTTCCACAGATCTGAATCCATACAGCCATCTATTTCCACAGATCTGATTCCATACAGCCATCTATTTCCACAGATCTGAATCCATACAGTCATCTATTTCCACAGATCTGATTCCATACAGCCATCTATTTCCACAGATCTGATTCCATACAGTCATCTATTTCCACAGATCTGATTCCATACAGCCATCTATTTCCACAGATCTGATTCCATACAGTCATCTATTTCCACAGATCTGATTCCATACAGCCATCTATTTCCACAGATCTGATTCCATACGACCATCTATTTCCACAGATCTGATTCCATACGACCATCTATTTTCACAGATCTGATTCCATACGACCATCTATTTCCACAGATCCGATTTCATACGACCATCTATTTCCACAGATCTGATTCCATACAGCCATCTATTTCCACAGATCCGATTTCATACGGCCATCTATTTCCACAAATCTGATTCCATACGCCATCTATTTCCACAGATCTGATTCCATACAGCCATCTATTTCCACAGATCTGATTCCATACAGCCATCTATTTCCACAGATCTGAATCCATATGGTCATCTATTTCCACAGATCTGATTCCATACAGCCATCTATTTCCACAGATCTGATTCCGTACGGCCATCTATTTCCACAAATCTGATTCCATACAGCCATCTATTTCCACAGATCTGATTCCATACAGCCATCTATTTCCACAGATCTGATTCCATACAGCCATCTATTTCCACAGATCTGAATCCATATGGTCATCTATTTCCACAGATCTGATTCCATACAGCCATCTATTTCCACAGATCTGATTCCATACAGCCATCTATTTCCACAGATCTGATTCTATACAGCCATCTATTTCCACAGATCTGTTTCCATACAGCCATCTATTTCCACAGATCTGATTCCATACAGCCATCTATTTCCACAGATCTGAATCCATACAGTCATCTATTTCCACAGATCTGAATCCATACAGTCATCTATTTCCACAGATCTGATTCCATACAGCCATCTATTTCCACAGATCTGATTCCATACAGCCATCTATTTCCACAGATCTGATTCCATATGGTCATCTATTTCCACAGATCTGATTCCATACAGCCATCTATTTCCACAGATCTGATTCCATATGGTCATCTATTTCCACAGATCTGATTCCATACAGCCATCTATTTCCACAAATTGGCCTGCCAAAAGCACCCTAAAGAGCAAGAATTCTATAGCTCCAGTGATGACCCCAGGAGTTTCCTGAACAAGTTGCGCTCATGAACCGAATTCAAAAATGAATCTATGACTTTCCAAATGTGAGGCAGGTGTCTTAACCACATCACCATGGAGGCTCCCATTAATAAGGAAATGAATGATGTATGATGAATTTCCTGATCGTATTATCACACATCACATTTATCATACACAATTTCCCGGGAAGGTTAATGGTGCAAGAACGCAGCTCTGCTGCAAACAGGCACAACAGCAATCATGTCCGAAAAAAACAACAACCTCCAGATGCACGCAGAAGAATACACAATTATATGACAACAATCTGATGAACTCACTATTTACAAAACTACAAAATACCAGTTGACAGTTTTCAAGGTTTTCATTGGTCAAAAATAAGTCCTCAGATAGAGGTTTGTTTGCTTTTAGCTCAATGTCTCTATCTTGACTACTCCTGGCAGTCAAATGTCATTCTTATGACTGGACAAGGGCCTGTATAATTGCTCAAAAGTCCCATGAAGTGATTTGGCGGAGGTGGCTGTGATAGAAACAGCAAGAAATGTGGTTGTTTCATCACATTCTTGTTCCCAAAGCAATCTCTGGTCATGGTTCTGTGATGTGATAGGGTCATCACATTGTGTAGGCCTGAATGCACAGGGGATTAGATGGCCTATCTTCCCTCACTTCTGCAGTTGTTTCATTAGAGTGAAAATAATTTTTGTACAAGGAAGGCTGCTTGGACCAACACACATTAAGTATCTATGGACTAAATGCATGTCGTGCTTGAACTTCATCGATAGGTAAAATGCAATTGTAAGTAGAAATTAAATTACAAGCTTATTTTCCAATGCCGATTTGATGAGTGTGAAGACTATATGTGAACTGATCATCATTAATTAGCTTGGCAGGTTAAATACAAATAGATAAAAACATTACCTAATTTCACAGGTAAACACTGTATCTGAGATTCTCTTGCACTGGCTATGGCTATGGAGTCAAAAGCTTTCAACCAGGTCTTTGCTTGTTGATCCACTGCCTGTCTCTCCTCCTCTGTGCAGATGGCCAGATTGTACACTTCCCTATTATTGAAGACATAAGGCTGGTAGAAGATATCTCCATAGCCATCAATCTGCAACAGCAACGAATACAAGATATAATAAAACACACTCTTGTTATCACATTCTTACCATAATGTAAATGTCACAGTATCAAACATTAACCTTCTTCTTCCTAGTTCATACTCAGACCTCCACGTTAATATATCCAATACAAGTAGTCATTAGTTTCACTGCCATTCCTGTAGAGTTTTTTCATGGAATGAAGTTGACATTCATTACTCTAAGCTTGGCAGGATAGCAACAGGTGACTGGCTGTCATGGGGCTATTGCCAAATACACAAAGCTGCAGAAACCTAAGGTTTTAAATAACTTGTGATATAGATGACATTTCAATCTGTTCTGTCCTGTCAGAAGTCACATATGATGATCTGATCTTGTCTTGAAAGTCGGTGATAAGCAGCATTTTTCATATGGTCAAAAATGTTTTTTTTACCCATTTTGTCATGTAGAAAGCTTTTATAGAAGTTCTTGCTGTTCCATAAGTTGTGCTAAAATCATTTTGTTGTATAGATCTGACCAGCGACCTGTGTCCCTGTTGGACAGTACTGTCCTGGAACGGTATCCACTGAATTGTGTATTTGTCAAAACAACACAGTTGATAATATGGGAAAACAAACTGCAGTACTGTGACACAGTCTTGCCCAATCAAATACATCAGAGAGTGAAATGTGGGAAAACAAACTGCAGTAAGGTGACACACTGTCTTGCCCAATCAAATACATCAGAGAGTGAAATGTGGGAAAACAAACTGCAGTAAGATGACAGACTGTCATGCCCAATCAAATACTTCAGAAAGTGAAATGTGGGAAAACAAACTGAAGTACTGTGACACACTGTCTTGCCCCTGGCCCAATCAAATACATCAGAGAGTGAAATGTGGGAAAACAAACTGAAGTACTGTGACACACTGTCTTGCCCAATCAAATACATCAGAGAGTGAAATGTGGGAAAACAAACTGAAGTACTGCGACACACTGTCTTGCCCAATGGCCCAATCAAATACATCAGAGAGTGAAATGTGGGAAAACAAACTGAAGTACTGACACAATATTTTACTCACTGGCCTCATCAGATAAATCACATAATGTGCAATGGGGAAAAGAAACTGCAGTGGCACACTGTCTTATAAATCATCATAAATTTATACTTGTTTGCCTAATTTCAACCACCAAATTGCATATTTGTAAATGGATCCAAACAAGGTTCCAGAATCACACTGAGGAACTGAGTAGTAAAAAAAACTAGTACTTAACTATGTTCTACGTAGGGGTATAGGGGTATAAAAAACTGAGACTGAATGGAAACTAGCCTCCTGAAAACATAATTCACTTATCCAGTTTATGTGATATGGTAGAGGCATGTCATCTCCACAGCACACTGCAACAAGTCATGGGACTGCCATTAATTTGCATACTTGCCTGATAAACCGTGAATCCGTTGCCATCCGGCTGGCTAGTCACAGTTATACCTGCCAGAGATGCATCAAACCTCTTTTCTGCTTTCATTAGGTCACATGTGTAAGATGTATGCATGCTCTGAGAGAAGTCTCTGTTGAAAAAGAATTCACAATTTTATTTGAGTGTGTGTTTGCCTGATAAATGAATCAGACATAAACTGTGAAATCATCATTTGTTTATCTGGTGTTTGTCCATCAAGAATGATGATGACCATTCATTTCATCCAGTGTGGTAGAAAGTATGGAGCCGTGAGTCATAAGATGGCTGGTAAAGCCTATTTTGGCTCAAAATGTTCTTTGACAATGTGGGCAAAGAATGCTTGATGTTCCAGGAGGAGGATCTCCTGCAGTGGTTTTAATGTCCAGCCTTTTTTTCACTGCTCCTGCAGTCCTGTTTGCTTCACAAGTGACTATACCCATGCGTAAAGATGTACGTCATGAATTTCGGTCTTTGGCAGCAGTCTCCCAAGGTATGTTTATCTAGAAGACACATGAACATCAGTGACGATATCATGACAGCAGTTAACACAATTTCAGAGTCACAGGCTGATTTTACACTTTGGGGACAAAGCCGTAAAGAGTTAAACAGTTCACCAAGTGTGTGTCCAGGTTGGAGCTGCTGTAAACCACATCCGCAGACAAAAGTGCCACTGATTGGTGAACTATATTCAGTGGGAGGTACACAAGAAAGCCACCCACACAGAAGGGTGCTTTCAGCTGTTACTACTGCAGTCTTTGTGCTTCTTGGTATTGGGTATGCCAATGTATGCAAAGAGAAGTGTTGACTGATGTTATGCTGCTAGTATATTGTCTACGTTTGACATTAACTGTTTAACAATGGTGTCACAATAAAAGAAATTAAAAGACGAATATCTATTGCTGGTGACATTTTAGGGTTTCCAGAGGGGAATTAACATTATTTCAAGATCGCATTAACACAAGAACCGATTGCTTGATATTGTTTTTCCTTCCATACTTTACAGTTCTGTACTTCTCGCCCTTCTGAAATTCGTTTTATAACATTTAAAAATAAAAATAAATAAAAATAAAATTGTTGCGTATCCCTTACGGGACAGTTGCAGTCAACACCAGCATTTTCAGCTGCTGTTGATGTACTAGGCAAGTGTTACTTTCAGTAGTTTGCCATTGCTTTCTGAACGACCGGCCCCAATAACTTTTTTGAAAAAACCAGCACTGCGGTTGTTTCGAACCCGGGTATACGGGCTCACAAACCGCTGTTCGCAAGCCCTTAGCCACAGAGACCGGTTTATATTATAACATAAGTAGACCCGCAAATCATGTTTTATGTAGACGTCTAGACTTCTTATAGTATGTTATTAAATTTAGCTTCCATTTTTACATATACTGTAAGTGGGGGGGGGGGGAAGAAGGATTTATAGGGAAGAAATACAAAAAGGGTGAGGTGGAATGACATTCTGAACATATGATGAAGGGGTTCATGGGCCAAAAAGGTTGAGATTCACTGATCTATTGCTCTTCAAAAACTAAAACAACTGAATAACTTGTGGCATGTGTTAAGATAGACCTATAAAAATTAGATTTTTAAGAGCAGGGATCTTTTCCATTGCAACATTCGCGTGTGAGACATGGACACTTACTAAACAAGCTGAACAGCGAATAAATGCCTTTGAATATAAATGTTATAGACAGGGTTCTAAGAAAATCTTGGATACAGAAAGAAAAAATGCACCCATACAACAAGATCTGAATATTGAAGAAGGTTGGCTACTGAAGACCATAAAACAAAGAAAATTGAAATATTTTGGTCACTTGAAATGTCATGAAAGTTTGGAGAGAACAATAATGGAGGGGCATATGCCCGGGAAGAGAGAAAGAGGAAGGCCAAAGAGAAGATGGTTGCAGGATGTGGAAGATGATCTCCAGATGGGTGTATCGGATGCTTGCTCACGGCCGAGAAGTTTTCTGGAAGGTTGTTATGGAAGCGAGGTTCTGCAAAGGATGTGCTACTGAATGAATGAATGAATGATATCTTCGCAAGTTTATGTTCAGTAGTTTGCCATTGCTTTCTGAACGATGGGCACCCAATTCGCAAAAAAACCAATGCAAGGCGGATCTCTCTCTCTCTCTCTCTCTCTCTCTGTGTGTGTGTGTGTGCATTATTTTTTGAGAGAGAGAGAGAGAGGGGGAAAGAGAGAGAGAGAGAGAGAGAGAGAGAGAGAGAGAGAGAGAGAGAGAGAGAGAGAGAGAGAGAGAGAGAGAGAGAGAGAGAGAGAGAGAGAATCACTTGTAACGTCTTTTGAGGTTAAGTCATGAGATTAGACTTGTGTCTAGTGGTATGAATGAAGTCAGATTATAACAACTTTAGCATCACTGCATAATAAACAATAACACAAGTCAAATGGAAAAACTAGTGGGAATGCATGCTTGCACAAAGGATAAACAAATACATCAATCTGTAAGCAAAGACAATGAGAAAGTGTGGTTGCACCAGGGATAAAATGAATTTGACACACAAAAGGAGGAAATAAGGAGGTTGAAAACATAGACCCCTTTAAGATGGCTACACTTCACACACTGTGTGTGTCAGACAGGAGTGTGCTACCTGGGTTGAACTAAAGTGCTCATGTCACAGCTAGTTTGTATAGTATACTAGCTGACCCTGCCCGGCTTCGCCCAGACCCTGGTGGGGAGCATCTCATTTAATTCATATAAGTAGTCATATAAGTTCTCTTTCCCGTTACCGACTGACTGTCTGTCTGTCTGTCTGTCTGACCCGGCCCGGCATTGCCCAGCTCCTGGTGTGGAGCATCTCATTTAATTCATATAAGTAGTCATATAAGTTCCCGTTCCCGACTGTCTGTCTATCTGTCTGCCTGACCCTGCCCGGCTTCGCCCAGTCCCTGGTGGGGAGCATCTCATTTAATTCATATAAGTAGTCATATAAGTTCCCGTTCCCGTTACCGACTATCTGTCTGTCTGTCTGTCTGTCTGACCCGGCCCGGCATCGCCCAGCTCCTGGTGTGAAGCATCTCATTTAATTTATATAAGTAGTCATATAAGTTCCTGTTCCCGACTGTCTATCTGTCTGTCTATCTGTCTGCCTGACCCTGTCCGGCTTCGCCCAGTCCCTGGTGGGGAGCATCTCATTTAATTCATATAAGTAGTCATATAAGTTCTCATTAAATTCATACAACAAAAAAAGTAACTTAAAAGAATGTCCTTCCACACACCATCCATTATTTTTAATGAAAACTCTTTCTAATCACCTGCATGACTACAGTAACTTCTTAAGCAAAAAAAGATGAGTTACAATGTTATGCATTGTGCATTATTTTTATGAAAACTTTGAAAATGCCTTACAGATTGTATCATTATTTATTATAACTCATATGCCGGTACATAACTATGGACAAAGAGTTTATAAATCTTTGAAAACGATGCCACAATATGACTATAAGTTATACAGAAAAGTTATGCCCCTTGAAATAACTTTTACAGAGTTAGGTCCCCTGAGATATATGAAATTATAATGAAAAATGAAATAATACTGAGTAAGCAGGCGATTTCACACTAACAAAATATCACAGTTGGCAGCGCTGGAATGAAAGGAAGGCGTGTAGAAAATTTCATCTCAATCGGATGGGCCGTTCGCGAACAAATAAAGGACATACATACATACATACATACAGACAGACGGAGATCCTAATTTATATATAAATGAAAAATGACAAATGAAATAATACTGAGTAAGCAGGCGATTTCACACTAACAAAATATCACAGTTGGCAGCGCTGGAATGAAAGGAAGGCGTGTAGAAAATTTCATCTCAATTGGATGGGCTGTTCGCGAACAAATAAAAGACATACATACATACATACATACATACAGACAGACGGAGATCCTAATTTATATATAAGATGTGAGAGTTGCCATATACTTAGCGAGGTGGATTCTTGTATCAAACAGAGAGGGTACCAAGCTGCAGTAACATTTACAATGTTGTTCTCATTGTTTTGATGCACTCCAGTGATATAGCTTCAGAATAGTAAATTTCTAAGTGTCTGTCATCATTTGGTATGTCAGTGTTTGACTTCATAAGCCCAAAACCACATATACAACAAACGCAATATGTTTTTAAACATAAAGAATACATCTTCAGCTGCTGAATACAAGAAGACATAAATTTGGAAAATGCACATACTGTTGATAAAATGGATATTCTTTCATTCCCAGGACAATCACCAATGTTATGAAGCTAAGTTCAACACAGAGATATGCTAGCCGGGACTAAATTACTGCCACTACTGAGGTTAAAAACCTCTTGATTAAGTCTCATGTTCATAACTACTATTTTTCTTCTCTTCAGTCTTACTTTTATTATTCCACGGGGGGCTGAGTGGTCTCGAGGTATGGTGTCCGCCTCGAGTGCTGGAGGTCCCGGGATCAGGCCTCGGTGAGGACCGGGATTTATTTAAATAATCCACCTGGACTTCCAGTAATAAAATTTCCCCTGGTCTCTGGGTAGTGAGAGGATCGGACGCCTGTGTGTATTGTTGCGCACGTAAAAAATCCCTTGGCAGTTGGAAATCGAAAAAGAGTAGCCTAACGGCGCTGCCCGGGCAAAATTTCGAGTTAAAAATCTACCCAAAGTATTTCAGGATCCTCGCCGATGCAACGGAGTTCGTGCATTGAGCTAAGCTTCTCCAGACTCAGGTTTGAGTTAGGAGGAAAACGGAGCAATTATGGGTTAAACCGTGTGCCGTGATGTTGATCCATCGACTAAACTAAACTAAACTTTTATTATTCCACATAATGGTAGATGATCACTATTACAGTCAGCACCCGGCATTGTCTTGACAATATACTATACAGACTAGCTGTGACATGAACACTTCAGCATGTGAAGGCAAAAGAAAGTTGGTTAAAGAATAGAGAGAGAAAATTGAATTAAATTCTATTAAAGATACAAAAAATATGCACAAACAAATCAGTGAGCTCACAGGAAGAAAAATAAGAATAAATACAGGGTGTTTAAAGTAAAAAAAAAAACAGGACAGATATTATTGGAGGAAGATGCTATAAAATAAACAGGTGGAATGAGTATATAAGAGACTTATATGATGGAGAAAGGGAAGAATTAACAGACAAAAGTAACTTAGAAGGTCCACCTATTCTAAAAGAAGTCGATGATGTTATCAAGCATATGAAGAAAGGAAAAACAGCTGGACCAGATGGAATCACAATAGAAGAATTAGAAGTAATGGGAGAATTTGCAGTAGATATATTAACCAAAATGTTGAATGATATTTACTGCAGTGGATATATACCAAGCGATATGTTGAAATCTGCATTTATAGCTATACCAAAAAGACCAGGAGCAATTAAATGTGAAGATTTTCGTACGATTAACATCATAAATCATGTCACTAAGCTTCTACTCAGAATTATAATGAGAAGAACAAGATAGAAAATAAAAATGGTAGCCATTGCAAAGGTAGTCTTCAAACCAGAGATATGCTAGCTGGGACTAACATACTGCCACTACTGAGGTTTGAATGCTAGACCACTGTTTTGGTAAGTTAGTGCTCTAACTACTAAGCTGCCACAGCATCAGCATAAGAAAACCTCAAGTTAAACTATCCAATTTGAGAATTAATATGATGCCAGGGCATCAGCATAAAGATAAGCTCAAGTTAAACTTACCCTATTTGAGAAACTTTCCAAGGAAGAACAGAACTGACGACTGGGCCTGCAATCTCCTTGTGCAAAGAAAAACACATCACCTCAGGTGGCTGCTGGGATGCAACAACAAGTAACTTCTCTGTAAAAAGAAAAAATGAAACAAATCACCATCTGATATGAAACTACACACTGTTCTTATACCTTCATACTAAATATGATACTAAATACCTAAATATATTTTCAGAAAGCAGCAGTCAATGTAAGACTGCTGACATCTACATAGAGTTTGTCCTAAAATGGAGCTAGTGTAGGTCAAAAGCCATTTTCTCTGCTATACATATGTTGGACATACTTGCAGCAACTGTTTAGCAGTCATTTTATTAATTAAAAGACATAATCTTATATATAAATTAGGATGTGTGTGGATATGTATGTCTGTATGTCCTTTATATGTTCGCGAATGGCCCATCCGATTGAGATGAAATTTTCTACACGCCTTCCTTTCATTCCAGCGCTGCCAACTGTCATATTTTTTTCTTCTTCCTCCTCCTCCCTCCTCCCATTCCCAAAATACGTACGTAAATATATGATGATGATGATGAAAGAATCCCCGAACCAAAACGCTAGGGAAAGGGTAGAAAATGATGTGACTACACAGAATCGTCACACGGCAATCATCATCATCATCAAGTGCCGTGCCGGCTGGCGTAGGCGTTCAACTCTGCTGCTGATATATATGCCTCCATGCCACGGCAATATCAATAACAATTCATCTTTTTATGTGTAAGGAAGTTATCTACAGTCGTGTAGAAGGGAAGAACAATCAATGGAAGGACCGAAATCACAGAACCTAGACGAGTATGAATTCGGAATGGCGAACTCCCTCCTCCTCTCTTCTCCTCCTGCCTCTACCTCCTCCCCTCCTCCTCCCTCCACTCTCCTCCTCCTCCCTTCTCCTCCCTCTACCTCCTCCCTCTTCCTCCCTCCTCATCATTCCTCCTCCTCCTTCTCTCTCCTCCTCCTAACCCACCTGCGTTCTCCTCCTCCCTCTTCTCCCTCCTCATCCCTCTTCCTCCTCCTTCTCCCCTTTGCCCCCTCCTTCTCCTCTCTCCGCCTATCTCTTCCTCCTCCCTCCTCTTCCTTCCTCTCCTCCCTCTCCTCTCCTCTCCCTCCTCCTCCTGCGTCTTCTCCCTCTTCCTCCTCTCCCCCTCCTCCTCCACCCTACTCCTCCCTCCTCTTCCTAATCCCTCCTCCTCCCTCCTATTCCTCCCTATTCCTCTTCCCTCCTCCACCTCCCTCTTCCTCCTCCCTCCTCCATTTACCCAAGACAGACAGACAGACAGATAGTCGGGAACGGGATCTTATATGACTACTTATATGATTTAAATGAAATGCTCTCCACCATGGGCTGGGCCGGGTCAGACAGACAGATAGACAGACAGACAGACAGCCGGGAACGGGAACTTATATGACTACTTATATGAATTAAATGAGATGCTCCCCACGAGGAGTTGGGCGATGCCGGGCCGGGTCAGCCAGACAGACAGATAGATAGTCGGGAACGGGAACTTATATGACTACTTATATGAATTAAATGAGATGCTCCCCATCAGGGTCTGGGCGAAGCCGGGCCGGGTCAGACAGACAGACAGACAGATTGTCGGTAACGGGAACGAGAACTTATACGACTACTTATATGAATTAAATGAGATGCTCCCCACCAGGGTCTGGGCGAAGCCGGACCGGGTCAGCTAGTACTCTTATAAAAATCATACTGGAGTGCAAGGTTGAGGGCAAGCAAGACAAGTGGAAAGACAACGATACAAGTGGAAAGATATCAAGAGATGGACGAACATCAATCTGACAGATTGTACAGTCAAGATAAGAGACAATTGTTGGAGATCCATTGCAAGCAACCTTCACTGTGGAGACGGCACTGATTGATTGACTGATTCATATTAATTCCAGTTATATTCATCAGTAGCTCCTATCTTTAGCTTGTTTAAATTAACATGCAGTCCATCAGGTTCTGTGATGTCTGCACATTGCTGCTTATCCGCTTATGTTGGTAATGTGCATCAGTCATTTTTCAGCTTAGGGTATCTTTCCCCTAGTTGATTCTGCATCTTTTTATCAACCTTTTGACCTCATCATAGGTTATGTACCACATTTGGCTAAGATATGCTCTCACATTATGCTGCCAATTTACCAGCTTGATATTTGGGTTTCTAACATAGTCCATGGTGAGCTGTTCATAAGTCTCTTAGTTCTGCACTGTCAACATTCTGACACTACCATTAACATCAACTTTCTAAAACTACCACTAATGACAGCATTCTAAAACTACCATTAATTTCAACATCCTTACACTTACCTTAATGCCAACATTCTAAAGCTACCATCAATGCCAATATTCTAAAACTACCAATAATGTCAGCATTCTTACACTATCAACAATCTTACACCTTCCCTAATGCTAACATTCTAAAACTACCACCAATGTCAACATTCTTACACTGCCACCACAACTGCCAACATTCTTATACCACCACCAGTGTCATCATTTGTATGCTGGTGCCAACAATCTAATGCCATCACTTAGTCAATATTCGTACACCACTGGTGGTGTCAATCTGAAAATCTTTCTAACTTGACTGAGAAGTGAAGGGAGTCTACCTGTTCTACCAAGACATAATGGGCATGTTAGATTTTCTAAAACCTCCAACGGACACTAAATGTGTGCCTTGCTAGGACTGAGAATGAGACTTCCTAGACTAGCAGAAAGATCTGTTAACTACTAACACAACCATCTTGATGTTTCATCAATGATAAACATTCTTACCTTGCTGTGACAGGTTGACATTCTGAAGAACCTCAATGTACTGAGGGGGGTATTTGAACTCTGTTCTCCAGCTAAGTACCTAAAGTATATAGAATACATTGTTTCTGTATACTTGCACAAAATATAGTTGATAAATATCCACCTTTCATAGTTAATATACTATTTTAAATTGATTATGTGGTTGTTTCGGGATTTGAAATTTAAATATAGAGCACAACCCACTACTGGCAACGCCGATCGCATTCTGGTATGAACCTAAGGCCTATCCACGTCAATATGGAAGCACTATACTCGAGTTTCGCCCTCATTTGAGCTCGTCAGTAGTGCATATCCCTGACCGGATCCGGAAACAGTCCCGGATCACGCGTGTGAAGCGGGTGTGTAACCACACGGCACACACCAAATTATCACAACAGAACATCACAACGCTACCCATCATAGGCTATGCTCAAGATTGCCCAATCGCCGCGACCGACGTCCGTCAATTGATGGGACCCGAACGATCAGGACTTCTCACTGGCAAGGAACACCAGGCCTCCTAAATCCAGTGAGCAATAATCAATTGATTATGTGGTTGTTTCGGGATTTGAAATTTAAATATTAAATATTATATTTAAATTTTAAATTGAGTTTGGGGTGGTAAATAAAACAAGTTTAAGAATTTAAAACGCTTGGCAACATACAAGTTTGATGTAGGAATGCTCTCACTCTTTCCTACTATTTCTTTTGTCTTTCAGGTTTCCAGGGAGTGCAGGTCCTGGACTAGAGCACACCATGTCCTTCTGTCCTTGGTCATCTTTTCAAGTTTAACCCATGCCTTTCATCCATCCATCATGTGCCATGACGATAAGCGCGGGCGGTCATGATTCGCCATTTCACTTTATCACCAGAGTCGTGGATCAGCTCAGTGTTCTTGTCTCGACCATGCCAGGTGGTCAAGCCATCCAAGTATTTACTTCTCTGTCTTTCCCTTTGTTCTCTTCCTCTTGATCTTGCCAGTTGTCACCAAGTTCTCTAATGTATTTCTTCTCATAACATGCCCAAAATATGTGACTGTCTACGTCTAATCAGTTTATGATTTTCATTTGTTTCTTGTAGGATTTGGTCATTGGTTTTTCTGCCCGTCCATGGTATTCTTTGCATTCTCCTCAGAAACCACATTTCCACAGCCATCAGATGTTTTTCAGCTTGACTGCTCATTGTCCACGCTTCACATCCATACAAAATTATAGGCTCTATGTAGCACCTCAACACTCTTTTTCTCATAGCAATTGACATCATTTTATTGGTCAGTATGTTTTTCATCTTGCAAAAAGCTTCCTTCGTCATGGCGATTCTTGTTCTAATCTCCATGCCTTTACAATATGTTTATGTTTGTCTGCATTGTTTTTGTTCTCTCAATAATTATTTTGTCCTTAGAATTGTGCAGTGGAATAATTTGAAAGAATGTCAATGACAGACAGCAGCCAACACACAAATATATTCATATGGAAACAAAAAAGTCAATGATCTCTGAGCAGGTGTAACACGGACTACTGAGTGCTATTCAGATAAGCACAGGCACACCATGATTTATAGGGGGCCTAGGTAGCTGGCTCTGCGGTGAAGGAGCCATGGGCGCAGTTTGTAACCCTGCATACCGTATTCGAAACACAGCTTTGGATGAATTGGCAGTTGACCACCTAGCATTATTTTTTATGAAATGGTATGGGTGCCAGTTGTTCAGAGAGCAATGACTAACTACTGAACGTAAACTTGCACATGAACCACGAACAACCAAAAAATGCTGGGGTTGACTGCTATGTCCTGTAAAGGATATGCAATTAACTAACTTGGTAGTGCAGTGGTTAGCATAACTACCTGCTGGCCCTGAGGTCATGTGTCTGAATTTTGAGGAGGATGAGGGGGAATTTTACAAAAAAAAATGACCAAGCTCCCAGTTTGACCCAGGCTAAAATTAGAACCTGGAAATGTAGTGGAAAGTATGTGGAAGGCATGATACTGACCACATCATCCACCGAGTGCTGACAGGTATATACACAACATATGGGACTAGCACCATATATCCAACACGCCTCAAGGTGTGAACAAGGAGTCTTTATTACTTTATACTCTGGTTGCAGTCACTGACTTTCTGATGCTTCACTTCATGACTGTCAATGGAGATTACCAATGAGTATGCATTTCTATTGCTGCCTATAAATATATAAAACACATTTATAATGGCAAGTAAAAGTAAAAGGACAGTTGCCAAACAGTTACATTATTTACAATATTAAAATTATTACATTTAGTAATGACAGTGCCCAAATAGAAATAAGGCTAAAATTATGTAATAATATCACACACATCGAGAAGGAACAATATAACAAGAACCTAACAGAGTGCAGTAATGGGGTATGTATGCATATCTTGTATCCAGTACCAACTTCAATGGAGTTCATATTCTGACAGCAATTTAAAGATGATTAAATACTATTTATCAATAAATGTTACACTTAACAAAATTACTTATCTATACATGTCTGTAACATAAAACCCCTAAATCTACTTTTGAAAACCAGCAGACTAAACCAGTTTTTGAGTATGCAGTCAAGGCAGCACAATACACAGCTATCCCAGTTCAACCTACTGAGAAGTTTCTCCAGCCTACACAAGATTCTGTGGTTACAAATGAAGCATAGTAAGGTAGCAGCCTGGGGAGACTAGTCATCCCATTGCATGACTTACTAGATAGATAGTTAGTCGACAGATCATCCAATTGCACACTGAAACATTCAGTCCATAAGTGCTCGGATCCCCTTCTCAGCAAATCCCATAGCGTGTAGTGGCTAACGACACCAGTTCTGTGTTGGTTTATCAATCTTCTTTGGCTTCCTGTGTAGTGTTCTTATTTGGCCACACCTCTTTTAACTTGCTGTTCTCGCAGCTTGACCATGGTTGTAGATTCCCAGTCATCACTTGGTTCACGTAAACGACTTACTTCTTGTAGAGCATTCAGAATGTCTGCCTGGTCCATGGCTCATCCGCCTTCCACAGTAGCCCTACTTGCAAGCCTATCAGCCGGCTCATTCCCTTGTACATCCACATGCCCTGGCACGAAGATAAAACTAATCTTTGCCAGCCGAGACCGCAGCCACTCTCTTTGGGCCCACCCCATCTCTATCCTCCTGAGCATACTCACTGAGTTACAAAGGACACACGCCAAATTTAATGTCTGTGTCTCAAGCCATGTTATTGCTTTACTTACTGCATGACTTCCATAGTCAGGCTACTTGTGGTCAAAGCAAAAGCGCCAGACTCTTCCTTCACAATTTTCCCTCCGGCCTGAGCCATAAAGGCCCATGAACTTCTCACTCCTTGGACGACCAACATATCCATATAAATGACAGCATCATCCTCTAAAGAATTTTTGAAGATCAGAGCCTGTACTTCCGCCTCCACAGCAGCTGGATTTTCTTGTGTGCATTTCCTGTCTAGTTGGATGCACACTGAAAAGGATGAACAGAACTCTGTTGGCACTTGTACCCACTCCTCGCCAGGTTCAAAGTCCTCAAGTGAATACACCTGCTGAAGAATGTCTTTGGCTTGACCCATCCACGACTTTCCTGTTTTTAACCTGCCGTCTCTGAACCGAGATTTACAGTTGGCATTGGGGTGTTGACAATATGGTTATTCAAAGAGAACCATGTCATTGTTGCCTTTGTTGGATTGACCATTGCCCCAGCTTCAACACACCAAGTGCTTTTGTGATTGAGTTTGGTTTGTAGTTCCACAGCAACCTGATCTCTATCCCTGACAATACACTAAAACATCGTCTACATACAACAATGTCCTCCCCGGTCCTATGATTTGCTCGCTGGTGATTCTCACAGTGTAGGCGTTGAACAGCACCAGAGATAATGGTGATCCCTTTAGGCCAGGATATACTGCTGTTGGTTCTAAAGTCCAAATGCCATATCTAAAAACTACTTTCCAAAGGAAGAGGGTTGCAGCGATCCAACTAAGGAGGAAAGGACTTATCTTGAGTTCAAGAAGCTGAAGCATTAAAAAATCCAATGGTACTCTGTTGTACGCGTCCTCAAGATCAATCGCTGCAGCAAATGTTTCAATGCCTGAGTGGAAACCTTCATTGACATCATGGGCAAAAACTGCTGCATTGGTCCAGTTTTCTCTTATTGGACGGTACCCTCCCAGGGTAGGTGGGAAAACACCTTGCCTCTCTAGCAGGCTTGATATTTTTCTGGCAATTAACTTCTCCAGCAGTTTGCCTATTGTAGTCTGCATGGTTATTACTTGATATCCCTGAATTGTTGTGTGGTCTTTGCCAGGCTTTGGCAAGGGAATCAGATAGCTGTGTAACCACTCCTCCTTGATGCTAGCACTCCCTATATTGTTGTTGTACATGTCTGCTAGTTTCTCTAGCTCGTTTACAGCTATTGATGTCATCATATCTTATGCCATCTCGTCCTGGAGCGCTGTTTATTGACCGTTGAAGCACAGCCTTAATTTCTTTCACTGTCACTGTGACTTCATCCAAAATGTTCTGGGCCTCCTTGGCAAGATTTCGGCCTCTCATATCTGTCTAGTTGCTCTGCTTGTTCTCGTCAGTCCTCTGCTAGATGAGGTCAGCACCTTGGAAGTCAGGAATACTCTTATTCTTGACTACCCCACTCAAGTTTATATGTAGTCGCCAGAACAATTTCAGCTGAGACTGTGCTTACTCTTTGACATACCTCTGCCCATTTTTCACTTTTAACCACCGTAACCATTTTTAAATAGCTTACTTTTATGTGCATGCAGGGACTAGGATGTGCAACACTGTTTTTCTTGGCATTTTGCCATTTCCTTACAGCGCTACGCTTATCCACCCAGGCCTTTTCCACCTCAAAACTGTCATACTGGAAGTCTTGGACCATTGACTTGTGCTGCCTGGTTCTGCCTTTCTCAACCAATATGCTGCAAGGGTGGTGGTCGCTGTCGTGGTACCCTAGGACATCCCATCTACACACTGTAGTGAGTGAAGGAGAAACCAGCACCAGATCAATAACACTGTCCTCATCACCTGGACGACTTGCTGTCCTGGTGACACAGCCACTGTTGATACAAACCAGGTCAATGGTTTCAAGTACAGTCTCAAGCTCCTCATCCTGTGTGTTGGAGGAAATGTTTCCCCATGCTCTGCCTTTAGCGTTGAAATTACCACAGAAAATAACATTTCTCTTGTGACCTAATATGTCACTTAAACACTGCCACCTCTGGGAATCCACACTCTCATTATGGGCATAAACATTAACCAACATGAATGGTAGACCGGACTGAACTCTAACCACCTGTATTTGTATGTCATCACTGTTCCAACTGGACATGTCTAGCTCTGAAGCCACCATACTGTTGAGAATGAGAATCGCCATTCCCAGATGTCACCTGTTGTAGAAAAAATTTCAGCCAGCAATATGGAGTAACTGATCACCCAGTCTGTTTCCTGGAGAGCTACAATGTTGTTTCTGTATACCAGGTTTTCCAGAACAGGGCCTCGTTGGTTTACCCTGGCACAGTTCCAATATAGAATACGAGTATTCCTGAGGCCCAGACAGTCACATATGAGTCTAAAACGCTCTGCCCTCCACACGGAGCACAAATGCTGTTCCGCCATGTTGAAAATCCGAACACCACAGAAACATGTTGTGAAAATTCAATCAAGGATTGCTTCGCTCAATGCACGAACTCCATAGCTTCGGAGAAGATCTTGAGAAGAAACTCCTGGCTTTACATCATGGCACACAAATTACCCACAAGAGATGAAATTATCCATCTCCTACGCGAAAAAAGGAATGGTCACAATACAACACAACCATCTGTCGCCATCTTGACCGGAAGTCCTGACTTGCTAGATGTGAAGGAATAACATTTCACATCCCAAGGTGCCATGAGATTACTTCTTCACCTTCTTCTACTTCTCAGCCCATTCTGCCTTTGAACTCAAATGTAGTTCAGACACGTGCTACTACTTCTAGTGTATGGGACGGATTTTTGCGTGTGGATTAGCTTTCCCTATTATCGGTGTCCCTCACCAGCAGGCAAACCCACTCTGACTTAGAAGTTCTTGTAATTTATGCCCCCAAATTAAGGACGTGAAGTCAACATTTTAGTCTAACTGACCGGTATGGGGGTTGAACCCCAGGGCCGGATTTAGACTTGATAAGGCCCTAAGCTATTTGAAATATGGGGCCCTTTATAAGTCCAGGTATTCTATGTTAGTGACAAATTGCTCACTCGGACAATATTTTTTGGGGCTCCCCACTTTCTTGGGGGCCCCAAGCTACAGCTTGTGTAGCTTATACGTAAATCCTGCACTGTTGAACCCGCTACCTTGGCATCAGCACACATGATGTTTAATAAGTGCACTTATCCATTCAACCATGCTGACCTCTCAGGGTCAGATTAAAAATGGTATCTGAACAAGAACCATGACGTGTTTCATATATTCACAGTCTCAGGTATTCCATTGTTTCTGGGGGTGACCTCTTGTTCTAATTCACTTGTGTCTAGGCTTAAGCTCTTCATGGGCCTATGCCTTCTGATAAGCTGATTACATGATCAAAACATATGAAAAGCTGCTTTTCAATATAGTTAATGATCGGTTCTGTAACTTGGAATTAAATATTTCAAAGGTTACATTCTATATGTGAAAAGTGATTGAATGGCATCAGTACTTACTGGTCCTAAAGTAAACCTCTGATCAATAATAAAAATGCTATAATCAGTGACCACGGCATGCATCAGAGGTCCCAGGGACACTGCAGCCACAACACCCCTCTCTCCATATGTCAGATCGGGCGACAATGAAAACAGCTCTGTTTTAGAATTGAGGTGAGACTGCAAATAAAGGTGGTCTTTCATTACAAATGTGATGAGGATAATGACAATTTAATGCTGTAAACAAGTGTAATGAACCAAACATTAATTTAATTAACCTTTATATCAACGCCATCATTATTGTTTTGCTCCTTCAGGACTGTGTATTCATTCATAACTGCAAGTAGTTTACTCTTTGTAATAGCCAATACCACTAAATGTGAATTGCTGCTACTTGGACAGTTTCTGTGGCAGTTTGTTTTCTGTGTGATGCTATAAGTTAACCCTTGCTAAGATCGGCACATTCTTCCTCATCAAGAATTGGCATTTTTGTGTTTACATGTCCTGAATGCAGCAGAGATGTAACTTTTCAAAGGAATGTTGAGAATAACATGGACAGAGAAGAAAACAAATGTTAAGTTATTGGAAGCTCCAGTTGATAAAAAATAAATCACTCATCTAAATGATAAGAAGTCAAATGAAATTATGAAGTATATGTTTTGCTGAATGGCAGTGAATCTTGGAATATAAAGAGAAACTTTGTCTATTAATTCTCACTAGAAAAGTTATTAGCCCCAAGTTGTCTCATATTGGCCAGGAGTGCAGAGGAACTGAACTCACGCTTACCACTGAAGATTAGAGGGAGCAAATCACACACAAAAACAAATGATTATCTAGATGTCTGCTCCAGACCAAGCACCCAAAGAAGAACACATACCCAAAAGGCACTTAAACAAATGCATTTCTGTGTTCATACAACTTCAGCCTGAAAACAGTTTATGAAAGCACATCAGTCAGCTTGAGGTTATTGCTATTTTTTCCATCTAGTGCTACCTCCAAACTTCATACACAGGACACTCTTGCAGTCAATATTTAGCTGTAACTTTGTTGATCACAGCTTCAGTCATCAGTACCTTCCATATGTAGATTGTTGGTGAACACATGACATTCCAATACATTATGCTCTGTGCAGAGTTTCATGATTACTACTTGCTCATGTCTGTGCAGTTGGTAATATGCATCACCTTTCTGATGGACTGGATCCTCTGCTTTCCACTTGTTTCTACAGCAAAGTCTGAGAAACCTCCTCTGGTTCACAACACAAGGTATGCCTGTATCATCATGAGGTAGTCTTCTGTCTTATAATATTCATTATGTTAGCCTTCTTCTTGCCAGGTATGACTAAATGAGATGGGGTCCACTGTATTACAAACCTTTGGCATTCCAGACAAAGTATGTAGTGCTGTTCTTAAATATGTATTATCTGCACTGGTTTTTCTCTTGATCATTGAAACTACTAAAACATAAATTATAAAGATGTCAAAACTAACACTTACTCTTTGATCAAACACAGACAAGGATGTATTGTCAGCAAAAGCAACTTGCTGAGAATGGCCAGCAAAGTAGGAACATGACCACGGATCTATGCAATCTGAATCTAGAGACTTGACAAATAAACGGTTCTTGCAACTGGAATACAACAAATAACATGAGTACCATGACATCTAGAGACGTGACAAGTAAATGGTTCTTGCAACTGGAATACAACAAATAACATGAGTATCGTGACATCTAGAGACTGTGACAAGTAAACGGTTCTTGCAACTGGAATAAACAAGTAACATGAGTACCATGACATCTAGAGACGTGACAAGTAAACGGTTCTTGCAACTGGAATACAACAAATAACATGAGTATCATGACATCTAGAGATGTGACAAGTAAATGGTTCTTGCAAGTAGAATACAACAAATAACATGAGTATCATGACATCTAGAGACGTGACAAGTAAACGGTTCTTGCAACTGGAATACAACAAATAACATGAGTATCATGACATCTAGAGACGTGACAAGTAAACGGTTCTTGCAAGTAGAATACAACAAATAACATGAGTACCATGACATCTAGAGACGTGACAAGTAAATGGTTCTTGCAACTGGAATACAACAAATAACATGAGTATCATGACATCTAGAGACGTGACAAGTAAACGGTTCTTGCAACTGGAATACAACAAATAACATGAGTATCATGACATCTAGAGAAGTGACAAGTAAACGGTTCTTGCAACTGGAATACAACAAATAACATGAGTATCATGACATCTAGAGAAGTGACAAGTAAACGGTTCTTGCAACTGGAATACAACAAATAACATGAGTATCATGACATCTAGAGAGTGACAGTAAACGGTTCTTGCAACGTGAATACAACAATAACATGAGTATCATGACATCTAGAGACGTGACAAGTAAACGGTTCTTGCAAGTAGAATACAACAAATAACATGAGTATCATGACATCTAGAGACGTGACAAGTAAACGGTTCTTGCAACTGGGATACACAAGATAACATGAGTATCATGACAACCAACTACCTCGTTTGCCTGGACATTTTTTATGGGTAGATCTGGGGCCCGGTACGTCTTAAAATCCCTATGAGGGGGAACCCCTGCCACTGGGCGGCAGGAAGGTCTGCCATATACTACATGGTCCCCTACCTAAGGTGGTAAATTTTTTGAACTAATTTTTTAATTTTGGAGTATAGAACAAAGAAAATAAAAGAAATTCTCAAAAATACCCCAAAAAAAATATTAATGCCCCTAGAAAGTAAATAAAATTTGGAACTGGGTAAACTTAAAAGTAAACAAAATTTAAAATGACAAAAGTTGCACTTACATAAAAGATTTATGACACTAGGGATGTGGCGATTGCCCTTCATAGCAAAAAAACAATTCATAAAACAAACATAAGTTAAGGGTCTCCTGGATACACAAAAGGTATGAAGGACGGAAAAAAAAGGTGAAAAAAGAAACAAAAAAAAATGAGAAATTTAAAAAAAGAGAATTTTAAAAAAGTTTCATATTACCTCAAGTTCCAATCTGGAGTGACCAGAAATTTCCTGACTTTTATACCCAATACAGGTTAGATAGAGGGGTGGCGGGGGGAGGTTTGCGATTCAGTACATATAGAAAAGGGGGGGGGGGGGGGGGGGCAAGGAATAACCATACTAGTAAGCAAAGTGGGCGAAGCTGAGTTTGTACAACAAAACAATTATGCTCACATGGTTATTCTGAGGAATCCAAACTGGGTACGAATCTGAGCGTACAGACGTCTCATAAAACACCCTAACAGAATCATAATTAGGTACATGGGGTTTGCAAGGTAATAAAAAAAAAGAGAAGGGGGGGGGGGGGGGGGGGGGGAAAGGAAAAGGGGGGTTTTTCCGTGATTCCTCATGGGGGATCTGATAGGCGGGACAAGTACGGGCTTCACTCATACTGTTCCCATTAAATAGGGTAAGTAAGGTTGATTTAATACACAATAAATATATCGCCCAAGCGTGAGGGGTTTAAGATCACCACTGGTATCCCTGAATTAGGACGAAAGAAACGGTTTGGAAGGGGAAAAAAAAAAAAATGGATCATACCCCAGAGGTACAGTATTTGGTCTACAAATAGGAGGCTTCACTCATACTGTTCCCTATGAAATAGAGTCAGTAAGGTTGATTGTTATACAACGTATTTTGGGATCAAATGACCCAGTGCTTGTGTTATTGGGGCTGTACAGGATCCGACCACCAGCAAGACACATGGCATAGGTAGGCACAGAGAAGCAAGATTGTAGAGAGAGAGAGAAAGAAAGAAAGAGAGAGAGACAGAGAGAGAGACAGAGAGAGGAATAGTGCCTGCAACATACCACATGAAGTATACAGAGTAGGTTGGTCTACAAATACAAGGCTTCACTCATACTGTTCCCTATGAAATAGAGTCAGTAAGGTTGATTGTTATACAACATATTTAAGGATCAAATCACCAAGTGCTTGTGTTATTGGGGTTGTATAGGATCCGACCACCAGCAATACACATGGCATAGGTAGGCATAGGGAAGTAAGATTATTTGGAGAGAGAGAGAGAGAGAGAGAGAGAGAGAGAGAGAGAGAGAGAGAGAGAGAGAGAGAGGAGAGAGAGAGAGAGAGAGAGAGAGAGAGGGTTGGAATGGTGCCTGCGACATGCCACATGAGGTATGCGGAGTCAGTCGGTTTACAAATACGAGGCTTCACTCATACTGTTCCCTATGACATAGAGTCAGTAAGGTTGATTGTTATACAACATATTTGGGATCAAATCACCCAGTGATTGTGTTATTGGGGCGAGCGAGCGAGCGAGAGAGAGAGAGAGAGAGAGAGAGAGAGAGAGAGAGAGAGAGAGGGAGAGAGAGAGAGAGAGAGAGAGAGAGAGAGGCAGATAGAAAGAGAGAGGCAGACAGAGAGAGGGTTGGTGTAAGATTATTTTGAGAGGGAGAGAGACATATATATCTGTGCACATACACACACATACAGTGTAGTTGCTAACTGGTGGGGGGGGGGGGATTATTGGGTCCGGGGGGAGTAGTGATTACATTACGGGTGCACACTATATTGAGTATGAGAGGAGTGCCAAGAGTGGTAATGCGGGATGCCATAGGTAACTACTGGTTCGGTCACTCGGAGTCGGGCCGAGGGAGACAGGGTAGAGGATAATTTAGTAGAGAAAATGACAAGTTAAAGACATGGAGAAGGTGACACCTAGGAGGGTGTGGAAGCGAGAGAGTGGGGAGGGGAGGGGGGATGACTACGATTAGATGAAACTATGTTGGGTGTTGAGGCCGTGTGGTGTTAGGCACCCCATAGAGAATATGAGCCGGTTCTCTATATTTTTGCGATGTTGAGCGCCAGAGGAGCAAGGCTGGATGGCAGTGACCTGGACATCGGAAGCACCTTGATGGTTGGCGGTTGAAATGGGTGGGGACAGGCTTGGGGGCGTTAGTGTGGATGTCCAGCAGATGTTGGCGGAATCTGTCAGCTAGCTTGAGGCCAATCTCCCCAATATACTTCATATCGCACCGTTTGCATATGATGGCATAAATTATGTTGCGACGGTGCAGGAAAATTCTTCCTTGATTCGTAAACTGCCTTTCCCATGGTACAAGGGACTTCAAAAGTGACATACCACTATTAAGCTTAATTCAAGAGCTGAATATTGAAGGAGGTTGGCTATTTAAGACGATAAAACTCCCCAAAAATTGAAATATTTTGGTCACTTGAAACATAATGAAAGTTTGGATAGAACAATAATGGAGGGGTATATGCTTTCCGGCATGGCACATGATTGATTGATTGATTGATATGCCTCTGGGAAGAAAGGAAGAAGAAGGCCAAAGAGAAGATGGGTGCAGGATGTGGCGGATGACCTCCAGATGGGTGTATTGGACTTGGGACATCTTGCTTATGATTGAGAGGTTTTCCAGAAGGTTGTTATGGGAGCGAGGTTCTGCAAAGGACATGCCACTGAATGAATGAATGAGTCTTACCATCCATGACTTTCCAATGTTCTCTAAACAGTATGAATTCTATGTTCTGCATAAATATGGGAAATTTACACAAATGATTTCTACTACAATAAGCTCAGGATGGAATAGATGCTGAGCACGTTCAAATTTCACCCATAAAGTAACTAGCGTACAATCCAGATATGAAAACTGGGTATGAATGTGAGAACGGACTTTATTTATTTTAGTAGAGATAGCAAATAAGAGGGAGAGAGAATAAAAGGATAGGAATTACCCTGAAGTTAATATTTAGTAATTTCACTGTGAATAAAAAAAGTCATAATGGGCATAAATAATGAAAGGTATGTAGGCTGAGGAATAAAGGTTTCTTGTCCAGGCAGTCGGCATATAAGTGCAAACTAGAATTTTTGCCTCGCCTCAATTATAAAAAATCTTTGCCTCACTTAGGAACAGAACACACATCCCACGGTGTGTGTCACAAATATCATTAAATTTTGGCCATGTGTTACTCAAATATGACTGAATAGATCAGAACATATAAAAGCTAACTATATGCCAGATTTAAACATTTGATTAACAAACACAATAATTTACTTTGTTAACTTCTGTCTGGCACTAAAGGCACTATAAAACAGACAAATTGCTGTCACAATAACCATTTTAGGACTGATATTAAACTGCAACTTATATGCGCTGATTTAACAACAGCCAATCACACACTAAACAACTGACACATTTCTGTTGCAATAACCATGTTAGAATTTATCTCATCTCATCATGTGTCATATTACCGTTGTTCCCTCATTCTTAACATAACTTGTATCTGAATTTCCATGAAACCAACAGTCAGGCTGTATTATTAAAAACAGCGGTTCTTTATAGTTGAAACCAGTCGTCACTGATTCCACTTTGTACGTTGCCAGTTGGAGGCTCCAGTTACTGCCAATGTTAATAATTTGTGTTGAGCCTAATCTAGTTAAGCCTGACTGTTGGTTTCATGGAAATTCAGATACATGTTAAGAATGAGAGACCAACAGTAATATGGCATAATGTTCCTCTTGTACCTTGCGGTGTCGAGGTGAAGTATAAACAGCAGGAGAGTGCCCGCTTATGGGCTTCATCTATTGATATTCCCATGGACTCTGTTATTCCCTGCATCCATCATTTACGTGGTCGGCCTCTTCCTCTGCTTCCATCTGGTCTGTACATCATTGTTTGTTATATTATCCATTAGAATTTATATCAGACTATATTATTTGCACTGAATTAAAAATGGTCAATAACACACTAAACAGATGACACAATAACCATTTTAGGACTGATATCAAACTATATTATTAGCGCTGATTCAACAATAGTCAATCACATACTAAACAACTGTCAGTTTCCACATCACCACAAGAACAACTAATCAGACTCACCTGGACTGAATGTCCCACAAATAAACACCGCCTTTGTTGGTAGATACCAGGATTTCATTTCTCTCATAAGAACTGCAAATGCATGATACAATGTTATCAGTTGGAGGAACAACAATCATGCATGATACAATGTCATAAGTTGGAGGAACAATCATGCATGATACAATGTCATAAGTTGGAGGAACAATCATGCATGATACAATGTCATAAGTTGGAGGAACAATCATGCATGATAAAATGTCATAAGTTGGAGGAACAATCATGCATGATACAATGTCATAAGTTGGAGGAACAATCATGCATGATACAATGTCATAAGTTGGAGGAACAATCATGCATGATACAATGTCATAAGTTGGAGGAACAATCATGCATGATACAATGTCATAAGTTGGAGGAACAATCATGCATGATGCAATGTCATAAGTTGGAGGAACAATCATGCATGATACAATGTCATAAGTTGGAGGAACAATCATGCATGATACAATGTCATCAGTTGGAGGAACAATCATGCATGATACAATGTCATAAGTTGGAGGAACAATCATGCATGATACAATGTCATAAGTTGGAGGAACAATCATGCATGATACAATGTCATCAGTTGGAGGAGCAATCAGAAAACAAAGGAAACCCCCTAGCAATCACCTGACATGGGTATGTGAAGTGATAGAACCATCACTCTAAGGAGGATTAGGAGGACAGTTATTCCCCCCTGTAGTGAATGACTAGAGCAGGCATTGAACCCTTGTCGGATTGCACCCATGACATTGTCAATGTAACATTCTAACCATTACACCAGTGAGCCCGCTAGTTGGAAGAAGCAATATATAAAAACAAATCACTGGTAAAACAAAATAAGCTGAATGTTTACCGCATGTCAAAGTTCAATCAATCATGTGCCATCTTCACAATGAAGATGGACTGCAGACGATCATCAACACTCTCTGTATCTTGCTCTTGCAGCACAATGACAGATTGCTGTCCATCCAACTCTTGATTCAATTTTCCATTTTGTATCACTATCTTCTGCTTGATTTTGTGTGGGGGGGTGTCCAGGAGTCCAACTCCTGGCCTTCACGTGGCGGAACTGATTTTACTAACAGGAGAAGAGGCGACGGGGAGTTTCCGGCGCCGAAAAATAACCAGTATGCACGTACATGCATGCGCAGACACGTGTGTGCGCGCAAACACATCTAAACTCGAGTGAGACCACAGTCTGCTCTAGCAAAGGAAAGGTGCTGAAAACGGAGGCAACCAGCCAGGAGGCGCACCACAGAAATCAGGATGCCACGCACTTACGCAAAATGGAATATGTCTACTACAACTAAATGTTATGGTGCTCGCCCTGCTTTGGACCCTCAGGCAGGTGCAGATGTCCTGTGGAGCCAGGGGACATGAGAATAGAACAGCTGGCCATGCTAAACAAAGACTTAAAATAATGCACTGGAATGCGGAGGGAGTCAGCATCAACAACAAAAATAGAATTAGAAAACATCCTGGACCAAGAAAAAGTAAGCGTATGTTGCTTGCAAGAAACTCACCTCAACGAAAATATAGCCTTCAAAATCAGAGGCTACCAGTGTTACCTATCTGACCGAAAGGACAAGGCGAAAAGGTGGGATACTGACCCTTGTAAAAAATAACATCACTGCTTCCCAAATCGATGTCTACATGGAAGGGGCTGAGTATCAGATACTTAAACTTAAGACAGGCAATACAGACCTACATCTGATCAATTACTACTGTCCAAGTGACCGCCCACAGGCACTGGACACACTACCATTAACAGAAGAAATGATTGTGTGTGGCGATTTCAACAGCCACTCGCAGAGCTGGGGCTATGATCACATAGACTAGAGAGGAGAGAGACTGGAAGACTAGCAGGATGAGAATGAGACCTGGAGTGGAACATTACACGAATTGTTGGGAAACAACTTGGTGGCTGTGACCATCGGCCAGTCTTTCTAACTGTAGAAAATGAGCTTGTAAGTGAAAGCAGCACCCTCTTGAGGTGGAACTACAAGAAAGCAGACTGGGCAATGTACAAGAATCGCACCAGCATACTGGTTAGAAACCTGAACACTGAGAAAGACATAAATAAAGTAGTTGAAGAGTTTGGGAAATGCATACTACAGGCAGTGTGAGAAACAGTACCAAGAGGAGCCCATAAACAATATAAACCCTACTGGAGTAGTGAACCGGAACAGTTTCATAATGATGTGGACGTGTGTAGAAAGCAAGCAGAGGCCACACCCAGCCAAGAGCATCACAATAAATTCCAGCACGCAAAAGCCAAATTTCAAAGGGCCAAGCTGCAGGCTAGACGGAAAAGCTGGCAGGAGAAAACGGAGTCTCTGAACTTTGAAAGAGACACAAGGAAATTGTGGAAGCTAATAAAACAACTTAATAATGAGGGCACAGGGAGAAACTCAAAAATTGCGCTACATAAAGATGGAAACATCTTAACAAGAAAGCAAGCAGCTGACCATTTTGCGGACTCATTCGCACAAGATAACAATATCGAAATTAGTCCAGAGAAACAACAAGAGATTTGAGAGAAACGGCAACATACAGGACAGAAGGAAAAACATCCTTGTGCCACAGCAGGCTGGCTTTAGGCAGTGCCACTCTACAGAAGATCAGACAACCTACCTCTCTCAAGAAATTGAGAATGCATTCCAAGAGAAGAAGCTGGTGCTTGCAGCATGGATAAATCTGAAGAAAGCCTTTGACAAAGTCTGGAAAGTAGGTCTGATGAAGAAAGTGAGAAACTGCAAAGTCAATGGAAGAATGTGAAAGCATACTTGCACAACAGAAGAGCACGAGTACAGACAGATGGACTCAAGAGCAAGAAAGTACTACTGTGTCACGTTGTTCCCCAGGGCGGAGTCTTGTCCCCCACACTTTTTCTAATCTTCATCAATCATCTCATTGCTAATCTACCGCATGGAATTAAAGCGGCAATGTACGCCAATGACCTGGTTCTATGCAGTACAAATGAACATGCATCAGTGGCCACCAGATTGCTACAAAGAGGAGTAGATACATTTGTATTACTCTACCCTCTCTCCAAAACAAAAGGCAGGGATCATCCGGATAAATGGAACACCCCAAAGAGAAGATAAAGAACCAACATACCTTGGAGTAACATTTGATGGCAGGCTGACATGGAGAAAGCACATCAACAAAGCAGTAGCAAAAGCCAGAAGGAAAATAGCCATCCTGAGAAAGCTAAGTGGAACCACATGGGGAGCCAGTGGGAAAATACTTAGCAAAGCTTATCAACAGAGCATACGACCACACCTGGAATACGGGTCAATTGCGTGGTGTTCGGCATAAAAAACCACACTACAAGAGCTGGACAAGGTGCAAAATCAAGCACTTAGAGTCACCGCACAGAGATACAAAAACGCTAATACAAGCAGAAAAGTTCCTCAGCTTGCCAGACCACCCTATGAAGAACAGATTTGAAAACCTAGCTATGGGGCGGTTGAAAAGAAGCAGTTTTATCCACCAGGCCAAACGACTCTGCAGAGAAACCACTGATCTGCCCACAGCTGGTATCTCCCTGATTACTATTCCAGAGTGAACTCCATGGAAAGATGAACATAGACTATCATTACAAATCCAGACAAAAGTGAGAGGAATATTTGACAAGGAAGAACAGAACAGTGTGCAGCGCAGAACAGCCACTCTCAGCTTCCTTGATGAAGAATACCCACAGGACCTCTGGATCCGAGTCTACACAGATGGGTCAGCACAAAATGCTATTCGAAATGGAGAGCGGGAGTGTACATAGAATACCCAAATAATACTAGGGACACAGCCAGAGTACCGACAGGAAAGTACTGCCATAACTATGATGCTGAAATTGAGGCAATCAAGATAGCAACAGAGAAATTACTAAATACCAGCAATGGTACACAACCTGTGGTGCTATTGACAGATGCAAAATCAGTACTGGAGGCGCTCCTGTCTGGGAAATTGCCAGTACTAAGGACACTACTTTCTGAACTTAGCAGTCAGCATAAGGTCACCATATAGTGGATACCATCCCACTGTGGAGTACCCAGAAACAACAGAGCTGATCAATTGGCTAAGGAAGGAGCCAAAGAAGAACAGCCTGATGTGCCCGTTACATACTGTCACTTGTTTACCCGGGAGGAATGTGGAATCAACAAGCACATCTTCAACTTTATTCTCTGTTGGGATTATTGACTGACTTCTGTCTACACTCCTCCCTTCTGTCTTCCCTTCCATATATCTATTTCTTTCACTCTCTCTGTTATTCCCTCAACACATACTCCGACAACAGTTCCTTTCAACGATAAACAAAAGATTTATTAATAAAAACTATGTCTGGTGTATGTATGGACTTTGTAAGCGTAGTTGATAGTGTATTCTATTGTTGGTGCCAGAATGAACTCTGAATGTCTATCAGCGGTGTTGCTTCTCGCCCATTCATTCTTCAAGATCACAGGACAGCACATCAAACAGGACAGAGCTCACCCTGGATGATCCGTATGCTTGAGTCTGATGGTAAATCCGTTATTGAATGAAACAAAACTGTTCACCACTGATTCACTGTACCGTAATAAAAGTCCCGTAAGTTTATGACTGCGCCCGAGTCTGTTTCATGACGGTAAGTATCCAACATCGGAAACAACCACATCGTCACAGTTCTTCCTATTGTCTTTTATTACTAGCAATGTTTTTACTTGTCTATTCTTTCTTCCCTAGGCATACAAGACGTATGTAGTTTTAAGTATCCCTGCTTGCCACAGGTTAACATCTTTTCCTTTTAAGTGTTTTAGTGGTATATTCGTTTGAGCATACAGTGTTCTGTATTTGACGTTACGTTATCACTTCTTCATCTTAAAACATGTCTATGTTCTTTTTGGTTCTAAGTAGGTACTTTATTTGCTCAAGTGTAGTACTCTTCATCTCTTCTCTGATTTCACTAGGAGATTGGAACCTGTGGAGAAGTATAACAGATCCAGTGATAAGCGTCCGCCCCTTACTACTACCTATGCAAGTGTCCTTCTCCAGCCATAATGACAAGGCTTCCGAAGTAAACACCCGCATAAGACATATGAATTCACCAAAGTCTAAACTATCCACTAATAGAAAGCAATGGTAAATGCTATTCACACACATCTATATTCCTATGCTAAAACTATACTCTAATATATTAATACCTTATATATGCATCTATGTTCCTGGAATCGAAATACACTTAGCGAATAACACACTAATATCCCCTCTTCTTTAAACCATTAGGGACGTGTCTTTCTATTCCCACTCAGGAGGCATAGATCATTCAGCCCAGTTTGGAACACACACTAAACCGAAACTCCATGTTCAGCTATTTATATTGCGTGTCCCATCCTCCGTTGATTGTTTGATCTACAATCAAATTTGTCGTACCCGTAACATCAAAAGTTCAGTGAAATCACGTATACGTCCGGCCGCTCCGTGCTCCGGTCTCCTTCGTCTCTACGATGTTTCCCTGTATTCTCCGACGTTGGTACCTCAAAGTGTCCAACCCCTTTGATCACCGTCTCCGCTGTTGCGCTGGTCCTCTGTCCATCGCTCGTTTGCACTTCAAAGCATTCTCCGTTCATTTTCCCGTCGGCCGATACTAGCGGGAGTCACTGACCTCGGCGCGTACCTGTATCCTATTTTCATATGTGTCGGTCAATGATCTTTTATTCGTCCTCATCTCAGAATGAAGTACACAATGGTTAACTCTCCTTCTTCCTTGTATTTGTGTTACATCCAATTCTATCTGGGAATCATTAAACTATCATCATTCTGTGACATAGGCCCCCTCTTAAGAGAGTTGACCGCGTCGACTCTTCATCAATGTAGTTTTGATTCCTATGATCCTCCAACTAATTCCTCTTCCTCTGGAGTTGGATGTCTAGATAAGAAATCCGCTCCTACATTCTCCTTACCCGAGATGTATTCCACTGTGAAGTCCTGTTGCAACAACAACGTCCATCACATCCACCGTGCGTTGAGCTTCTCTCGAAGTAGCTATGAACATCACGTGTTGATGATATGATTGGATCCTCACATGGATCAACACCTCATCCAGTAGGCGACCTCCTATGCACCCTACCATACTACTCATGACTGAAACTAGTGTTGGCTCATCGCTCCTGTACGTTCAGTCGACATCCTTTCCACTGGCGTAAGCGATGGCTCACAATACAGACGGATCGTCCCATCCTGATTGTAACACTGCTTCCATGTCCTCTTGGTTTCCCCCGGCTTTTCCTCTGGGGATGTTCCGCCTCGTCCTCGTTGGACCGAGTCGTCTTTCCCAAATCTCCTGGACTTTTGCTTCCAGGACCATCTTGGGCGATATTGTATCTGGTCAGCCAATCTTCGGTTGGAGTCCTGGGTATTTCTCGCCTTTCCCGACGTTACCCACCCCTTTTGAACTTGGTTACTATTGCAGGTTTCCCTCTTGTCCTTTCCCTGACGTGCGATTTCCCTCCTCCTGTCGTTGGGTAAATCTGACCTATCACGTACTGTCCCATAGGCCCTCCTAGGTTGTACTGGCGATCTCTGGTCTTCGTCTGGACTGGTAACCTTTGTCCCAATGGCTGCCATCACCATAAAGTGCGAAGCTTTCCTCCCGGATCTCTCCTCATATTTCCTAATGAGATGTCTAGGGAGATTTTTCTGCTCTTCCCCGATCCGTATTTTGTAGATGTTCTTGGACACCACCTTTTCCACAGGATAAGGTCCTTTCCATCCTACTTGGAGTATATTGGTCTCTGCTGGACTCCACACTTCCACTTTGTCTTCCACTTTAAGAGCTATTTTCCTCTTAGTCCGCTTGTTGGGTGGTGCGTTCTGGCACTCCGAACAAGACTTCAACCACCGGCGTACATCTCCGGTCATTCCTGGCCAGCAATAATGGCCGGAAATTTGCTGCAAGGTCTCTCTGACACCCATATGTCGATTCTCGCCTATGATGTGTCCACTCTGAAGAATGTGAGGACGGTGGGTCTCTGGAACCACCCACTGCTCGTGCAGGTTATCTCCCCTCCCAGCTCTCCGATAGAGTAGTCGATTCTTCAGAAAGTACTGTCCCCGTTCTGGTGGCTCAGCACTTCTTTGCAGCTTCCTGTAGCAAGGACGCAACGTAGTATCCTTCCTCTGGGCAGTATGCAATTCTCCTATCCCTGAGTTGTCGCATAGTGTCTCTGCCTCTTTTTCCTTCCCTTGAGATCCACTGACTACTGTTCCCTTGTAGGCTGGCTGTTTGGGCATTCCCAAAAAGACATATTTCGTGCCAATGATCATGGGAAATAAGGAGTCAGCTAATACAGCAGCTGGAATAATGCCCGTGACGTACCTGGATTTAATCTCCACCTTGGCGATTGGCAGCGTCATGGTAACAGCACTCCTCATTGCCGGCTGTATTTCTATGGTCTCCCCTGTAAGTTGGTCTGGGCTTACTAGGCTGGCATCCACCACCGCTTCCCCATCCAAACCGGTATCGTAGAGACAAACAACCTGCTGGCCATTGACTTCAATCAGTTCGACCACAGGTGGCCTCTCTTGGTCCGGAGTGTCTTCCATCTCCTTGACCGTTTCCTTGCCTTCCTCTTGTGATTCCTCGAGGTTGGTTATGCAATTGGCGTCTTCTGCCTTGCATCTGCAGTCCACAGTATTATGTGTTGTCGACTGGCAGTGAGTGCACCATGTTCCCTTCCTAGGTTTCCGTGTGTCCTTTTTGTTCCTTTCTCCTTCGCCGACCTCAGCCTTGTCTGTGATCACCGTCGTAGGAATCACTTTGCATGCTGCGAAGTAAGAACTTTTAGGTTTCGATCTGCAGTCCTTCGTGTTATGAGAGGGCACTTTGCAGAATGAACACCACTTCTCAGACCACTGTCGTTTCGCTGAAGAATTCGAGGTGCTCTGGTTTCCTTCCTTCACCTTCTCTGAACTCTCCTCTGTGTGCTTTATATAAGGTTCCACTTTTTCTCCTTCCCAATTCTTAGGTTTCTTTTTCTCTTGTTTCTCCTGACCTTTGGTTTGAATACTGAGTTCCGCAGCCTCCCCATGTACCTCTACGAATCGTTCCGCCAGCTTATTCACAACATCAATCCGTTCCGCCCCTTGTTCTCCTAAGAAGGTTCTGAGAGGTTTCGACATTTGCTTTCGCATCTGGTCGACCACCATCATCTCTTCGAGACTCTCATAATCCCTCTTGAATTCGGCCAAGTCCATCCATTTCTGGAGATAGGATTTCAGCCTCAGACTGTAGGCGGCGAATAGTTCTCCCGGCTCTCGTCTAGACGATCTAAACTTCTTCCGATACGTTTGTGCTGTGACTTCATAATGTTTCATCAAAGCGGCTTTCAATTCCTCAGTACTGATTTTCCTGTCCTGGTGGTAGGCGTGTGTAGACCTCGTAGCCCGAACCACGTAAAGCCTGGGATACTTTAAGAGCCCATCGGCTTCTATCCAGTCCCATAGCGACTGCCATAGCCTCGAACCGATCCAAAAACTGGTATATCTTCTCTTTACTTTCATCAAAGACCGCAAAGGGAAACTTCATGGCATGGTAACCCTGTCCAATCATGTGGGTTGCCCCAGGTGAAGATGAACTTCCTTCTGCTGCATCTATTTCACCCTTAGTTTGTGTCTTGAGCTCCAGTTCTCGCATGCGGTATTCATGTTCCCTTATCTTGTTGGCTTCCTCTGCTTGCAACCTCTTGTTGTCCTGTTCCAGTCCCAGTCTCCTGGTCTCCTGGTCCATTTCCAGTTTCTTGGCCTCTTGTTCCATTTCCATTTTCTTGGCCTCTTGTTCCATTTCCATTCGTTTGGTCTCCACCTCTATTCTTCTCAATTCCAACTCGGCCTTACGATCTTCTCTTTCCGCTTGACGAAATTCCCTCTCTCGTTCCTGTATGTAATCAGTTAGTTCCGAACCAGCTAAACCAATTGCCTCCCCGTTGGCCCTTAGTTCTGCTGTAGTTACTTTGGGAGTTGCCATAGTTAAGAAGGTAAGTCCGCAAATAGAGTACAGACACTTCAAGGCAGTAAAGCAATACTCACTATAGAATTATATTCTACCTAGAACCTATATCATTTATCTATGTCTATTTTATATATTTAATCTACAACACCACACAGTACATCACAACCACTCTCTCATCCACAAGAAGAGATATAGGATAAAGACTTATGTAGACGTGTGACCGTGTGACTAGGTATGTAATGTGTCGTACTACCTATCCACATTCACCCTGTCTGGAACTTTCTCACTGTAAAGTCACCAGCGTTAATGAAATGTTTCCACCATAAATGTAATGGCACCATATATCCAATGGACGTCCTTCCATTAAAAGTCATCAATGTATACTTATATTTATTCCAATCAGTATGTCCCAACATGCAGGTACTCCGCTATGCCTGTGCCAATATGCAGGTACCCCTCTATGCATATGCCCTGTTATGCCTCCAGGTCATATGGGTATTATGTTCTACTTCGCTGCTCCACCAATTTGTCACTTGTTTACCCGGGAGGAATGTGGAATCAACAAGCACATCTTCAACTTTATTCTCTGTTGGGATTATTGACTGACTTATGTCTACACTCCTCCCTTCTGTCTTCCCTTCCATATATCTATTTCTTTTACTCTCTCTGTTATTCCCTCAACACATACTCCGACAACAGTTCCTTTCAACGATAAACAAAAGATTTATTAATAAAAACTATGTCTGGTGTATGTATGGACTTTGTAAGCGTAGTTGATAGTGTATTCTATTGTTGGTGCCAGAATGAACTCTGAATGTCTATCAGCGGTGTTGCTTCTCGCCCATTCATTCTTCAAGATCACAGGACAGCACATCAAACAGGACAGAGCTCACCCTGGATGATCCGTATGCTTGATTCTGATGGTAAATCCGTTATTGAATGAAACAAAACTGTTCACCACTGATTCACAGTACCGTAATAAAAGTCCCGTAAGTTTATGACTGCGCCCGAGTCTGTTTCATGACGGTAATTATCCAACATCGGAAACAACCACATCGTCACAGTTCTTCCTATTGTCTTTTATTACTAGCAATGTTTTTACTTGTCTATTCTTTCTTCCCTAGGCATACAAGACGTATGTAGTTTTAAGTATCCCTGCTTGCCACAGGTTAACATCTTTTCCTTTTAAGTGTTTTAGTGGTATATTCGTTTGAGCATACAGTGTTCTGTATTTGACGTTACGTTATCACTTCTTCATCTTAAAACATGTCTATGTTCTTTTTGGTTCTAAGTAGGTACTTTATTTGCTCAAGTGTAGTACTCTTCATCTCTTCTCTGATTTCACTAGGAGATTGGAACCTGTGGAGAAGTATAACAGATCCAGTGATAAGCGTCCGCCCCTTACTACTACCTATGCAAGTGTCCTTCTCCAGCCATAATGACAAGGCTTCCGAAGTAAACACCCGCATAAGACATATGAATTCACCAAAGTCTAAACTATCCACTAATAGAAAGCAATAGTAAATGCTATTCACACACATCTATATTCCTATGCTAAAACTATACTCTAATATATTAATACCTTATATATGCATCTATGTTCCTGGAATCGAAATACACTTAGCGAATAACACACTAATATCCCCTCTTCTTTAAACCATTAGGGACGTGTCTTTCTATTCCCACTCAGGAGGCATAGATCATTCAGCCCAGTTTGGAACACACACTAAACCGAAACTCCATGTTCAGCTATTTATATTGCGTGTCCCATCCTCCGTTAATTGTTTGATCTACAATCAAATTTGTCGTACCCGTAACATCAAAAGTTCCGTGACATCACGTATACGTCCGTATACGTCCGGCCGCTCCGTGCTCCGGTCTCCTTCGTCTCTACGATGTTTCCCTGTATTCTCCGACGTTGGTACCTCAAAGTGTCCAACCCCTTTGATCACCGTCTCCGCTGTTGCGCTGGTCCTCTGTCCATCGCTCGTTTGCACTTCAAAGCATTCTCCGTTCATTTTCCCGTTGGCCGATACTAGCGGGAGTCACCGACCTCGGCGCGTACCTGTATCCTATTTTCATATGTGTCGGTCAATGATCTTTTATTCGTCCTCATCTCAGAATGAAGTACACAATGGTTAACTCTCCTTCTTCCTTGTATTTGTGTTACATCCAATTCTATCTGGGAATCATTAAACTATCATCATTCTGTGACACATACCACCAAAAGAAAAGAATGATCAAATCAGTCAGAAAGCCACCAAAACCTGTTCAAGATGACTACCACGTTATGGACAGACCAGAACAAGTCATTATTCTGCGCCTCAGAACAGGACACAATAGATTACGCAACCACATGTCTACAAAATTCAAGATTGGTGAAACAGCCATGTGCACATGTGGATTGGCGTCACAGACAGCAGAGCACATACTCCAAGACTGCCCAAAATATAACATATCTAGGCAAACCTTCTGGCCTAGAGAGACGACAGTGGAAGATAAACACTATGGACCGCTGTGTGAACTAAAAAAAGACAGTTAAATTCATACAAGAGATGGGACGCAGGTGTTTCCAAGGCACCAGGGCCGGGTTATATACTGGCCAAGACCTATTGACGTGTCCTCGTCAAGCGTCCTGGGCAACAGGTCCCTTCAGGGTCCTGGCTAAAGTCAGTAGGATCGCCGATTCCTCCAAAGTCAGAGAGTGTCTGCCTGTACGGCGAGGTACCACCAGTCTGCACACCAATAAGCCAGACATGGGACAACGGATACTCACGCAAACCTCAGGTCCTGTATGACATCGCATTAATGTTGGACAACAGGATGTCCTTCATCCGACATACATGACTTCGTGTTGGAGCTCAAGCCAACGAACACAAGCAAGCATACAAGAGACAACATTGCAGTTATAGACATATTTCAAGCGAACAAAAGAAGAAGAAGAATAATTTAAAAACAGATACTCACCTAAAACTCACTGACGTCAGCTCTTCATCAGGAATTTCAATGTGATCTTTCTGTATAAGTTTAGGATGACTACTCTTATGACCTAGAAGAAGACATTTATGTTTCTGTCTTGCACATATCAAACCTTAAAAAAAGAGAAAACAAAACTCTTAAGCTCAATAACTATACACAAATATTGAAAAACAGAAATGATTTAAAACTTATTTATGTGACTAGATGGAAAAAATACCAGTTCCAGCCAGACTGTAGGCCTAGAGCAACAAGGAAGAGGCAGCAAGTCATTCCCACATTGTGACAAGCGATGAATTTCAAAATACTTCAAACACCAATTTATGTTGTATAAATATCAAGCTTCCTATATTTAATAAGAGCAGCTCTTCTTCATTTGGTGACTTTCATCTCCCAATGGAGCATGGGTCCTCAACCAACTCAAACCAAGCCCTGTGTCAGCATGTTCATGACTGGTTGAATGCTTCCATTATTTACACAGACAGATCAATATTAAGTAGGAAACACTAAGGACGCAGGCCAGAACTTTAGAACAGGGCTTATAAGGGGATGGAATCAAAGGACATGCCGACACTAATTGTGCCAATTACTACTATTTGATTCACTGTCAAAAATATAGAAGGTTATAAATGGGTGGCTGTGGTATGGATGAGTGTCATCCATCAGACAACTAAACTTGTAGATATACTGCCATGAACAGGCAGGAGTTTGTGGTGATGAGACAGATTGGCTGGCTTCTAGCACACCATTGTAGGGCAATTTTCAAAAGTTTGTGGTGATGAGACAGCAGATTGGTTGGCTTCTAGCATACCTCTGTAGGGCAATTTTCAAAAGTTTGTGGTGATGAGACAGCAGATTGGTTGGCTTCTAGCATACCTCTGTAGGGCAATTTTCAAAAGTTTGTGGTGATGAGACAGCAGATTGGTTGGCTTCTAGCATACCTCTGTAGGGCAATTTTCAAAAGAACAAATCTTCAATTGTGCAAAGAATCAAGAAAATACTAATTTGCACAGCATGCAATGAGACAACAATATGCAGACTAACAGAACATGATAGTTATGCATCCAGCCTCAGTGCAATGGGGATAGTTAACATCTATACACTTCGATGTATGATGAGGAAGACTGAGTGCTTATGGGCATGTTCTGAGTACCATCTCGCTTCTTTCTGTCAACCAAAATTAGCATACTCAGCTGTTCACCTTTGTCCATGATGGTGCTTCTGTCAACCAATAACAGTAATACATTGAGCTGTTCACTTGTGAATAAACTAACAGAAACAGGGACTGGTAATGACCTGGCTTCATCCTGGTAGACAAGAATCACATTAATTCAGGATACACGCATTAGTACTCGGACATGGAGTGTGTATGGCATGGGTGCAGATCATCTACTTTGATCACAGGGAATTGATCATAGCACATATTATGATCAATCCTCACTTCATTAGTCTGACTAGTGTTTGTTTCCTGAAAGCCCCAAGGCAAGAGAAAGGGAGATCTTTGTCAGTGTAAAATCTTACCCTTACTCATCATCACTGCATGCTGGGAAATCAGAGTCAAATAAACGTGATGAACAGCAAACAAGAATCTACACAAAAACAAATGTACACAGCATTAAGTCTTCAAACAGTCAAGCACCCATAAGAACTGTAAATAAAGAAACTTGGTTGAATAGATGGACTACTAGAAGAAGTCACAAGGAGGAAATAGATTTAATACATAGACATAGATGTCCTGTCCTAACAACAAAGACAACATCAACCATCTGACAAAAAAGGATGAGCTCACAATTGTCTGACTATGAATACAACATATACCATTTAACATGCTCCAACCACAGCTCAATCTGGAATGTCCACTTTGCACATGTCTTTAAGAGACCATCGGATATTATCCAAATAAGACTCACTGATAGTCCAACAGCTACAGATGTATGTAAATTGTAACTTCCACTTCCATTGTGGCTGGCCGAGTGGCTAGAATGCCGGACTTTTCTTCAAGAGACCCAGGTTCGATCCCTCGGTAGGGTGTGGGATTTTTTTTCTGTCGGGGGCAAAGAGTCCTAACCTGCACAGTTCGCGGCGTCTCCACTAGCCAGGCGGCCTTAATTCCTCAGGCTCAAAGACCCCTCTGCCATACACAGCAAATTAATATATTGGCAGTAAATGACAGTTAACTTCCACCAGTCAGGTAAAAAAGCACTTTTTATAAGGAACAAGCATCATCATCATCATCATCTTCCACTTCTGCCGTCAAGCGTCGTGGGGAGGAATAATTTGCGTTCCAGCGCCCGGTGGACGGCACTGGATAGTGTCATTCCGTGTGGTTGTACAATGTCTCTGATGTCGTCAATCCATTTTCTTCTTGGACGTCCTCGTGGTCTCGTCGCAGATGATCTTTGATGTAAGGCCAGTGATGGTAGTTGCTGATGTTGCATTCTAACAACATGGCCAAACCACTTGATCTTCTGTCTTTCAATAAATGTGGCACAAGGTGTTGATCCCACAGTCGTAACATTTCTTACTCGGTCTCGGATTGTTAAGTTGGCAGCTCTCCTCAGGCATCTCATTTCGCAGGTGTTGATTTTGCGAAGGTGTAATTTGGATAAAGTCCAGGTTTGAGATTGGTAGCATAGGGTTGGTGTGAATATGCTGTTCATTATTTGTCGTTTTGCTGACATGGGTATGTTTGGATGTTTCAGTAAGGGTGATAGTTGATATGTAAGTGCACTAGCTTTTTGACATCTGATTTCATCAGCTGATGAAAACTTGCATGTATTAATAAGTGGCAGCGATCCAAAGGACGGAAACCCAGGGTGGCACTGAATCAATAATTAAAATGAACAGAATATTATACATCATCATTATAATAAAAGCTGAACTGCATCCAATATTTTATAACAGAAATAAAACAACAAACCAGCTTTCTACTAAAAGTCTGCCATACGCTGTCTACTAAACATCTGCTTAATGTCTGCCATATGCTGTCTAATATCACTAAACATCTAATCTCCCCCACAAATTATCAACTCACTTTATGGTTCTTGGACAAGTTACAGAAAATCAATGTCTATAAGATTCACAAGTAAATCAATGGCCTGACAAGAGTAGACAACTCAACAGTATTAAGAAGCAACAACATCTGACTGATTGTTCTTTATTAAAAAACAAGAGGCAGAAGAAAAGAGAGAGAGAGAGAGAGAGAGAGAGAGAGAGAGAGAGAGAGAGAGAGAGAGAGAGAGAGAGAGAGAGAGAGAGAGAGAGAGAGAGAGAGAGAGAGACAGAGGACAGAGAGACAGACAGAGACAGAGACAGAGACAGAGAGAGAGAGAGTAAATGAAAGACATATACTATGAAATTTTTAAAAAGTCGCTTAAAAGTCGACAGGGTCGACTTCATTGCACCGGGTTTTATCCCATATGGCTGGGTCTCTTTCCGCAGCACGGAAAGCGTCGCACAAAGCACGAACTCCGTAGCTTTTAGCGACGACCCACAGGAGTCTCCAAAACATTTAACTTGTAAACCGAAGGGTGTGGTCCGGAATCGAACCCACAACCTTCGGAGCACGAGTCAAACGGCTTGACCACTTCGCCACAGAGGCAGAGATATACTATGACATGCAAGACATTGGTGCTGAACTCATGCTACAAATTGAACTGCTACCTTGTTTGGAAGAAACAATCTGGAACACTGGTTCATCAACAGTCAATTTATCCAGTATCTTGCCGTGTCTAAGCTTACCGCCATGTGCGCTAGACACTTCAGTCATATCTTAGATAATGTTAAGGGTAATATAAAACAACTGACATGAAAATGCAAGAACATTAAAAAATATTAAGTCATTTAGGTGAAATTGTGAAACAAATTGGATTAGTGGTTTTTAACTTCTTGTTCAGAAAGCAAAATGCAAACTACTGCATTTAAAATTGCCTAGTAAATCACACGGAGGTTGTAGTTGATCATAGGACACACAACAACAACTTCTGATTAATGTAATTTATGTGAAATATCCACAGAATACACGGAATATGTAAGTTAGCCTTATACAGGAAAATACAAGGCAAGCACGGCATAGGAAGGAAGAGAAAGACATACATGGAAAACTTCAAAACATCTGGCCAACAGCTAATAGTATAAGCAAGACTAACTTTATCAAAATATCAGACGACAGAAGGATTGGAGAGCCATGACTACAGGCACAAGTTTTAGTTTAGTTAATGGATCAACATCATGGTACATGGGTGTAACCCACAAGTGCTCCGTTATACTCCTAACTTTAAGCCTGAGTCTGGAGAATCTCTGGTCAGTGCATGAAACTCCATAGCACTGGTGAGGATCGTGAAATACTTTGAGTAGATTTTTAACTTGAAATTTTGTCCGGGCAGCGCCATTAGGCTACTCTTTTTTTGATTTCCAACTGCCAAGGGGTTTTTTACGCGTGCAACAATACACATGGGCATCTGATTTCACTGCCCAGAGACCAGGGGACATTTTGTTACTAGAAGCCCACATGAAAAAATCCCAGCCCTCACCAGGGCTTGAACCCGGGACCTCCAGGCGGACACCACACCTCGAGACCACTCAGCCCCCCCCCCCCCCCCCATTCAGCAGGCACTTCTTCTTCTTCTGGAGTTTTTTTTCTCCTTTTTCCGGACATGATAGTACTGTGCCCGTTTACAGCAGAGCTGCATTCTTGCGCCGTTAGACTGACACATCTGACTTCTGCGTGCATTTGTTGACCGGGTTAACTTTCCCAGGGGTTTCGTAGGACGTTTGATTCTCACTGTTGTGGTGTTATTCCCCCATCCCAGCTGGCCCATTTAGAAAAGCTGAAGACATAGCGGTCAGCCCTCAAGGGAAGGCAGGGGCAGACGATGGGTATTTCCCGCCATCCAAGGAGGGCTCCATAACTGCAGAGCCGACACACAGCGCTCTGGTACTGGGCCCACCAAAGGAATCGTCACGTCCTGCACATGGCTGCTTCGCCTCACTTCAGTATATAGGGCCTTCCGTTCACCACAGGCTGTTCCTCCGGAAACCAGGAAAATGCAGTCTGCAGATGATATCCACACAATGAGCTTTCGATTCGGACTTTCACGTAATGGATTTGTTATCCAAGCACTTTTCCATTTCATGCCACTAGGACACTTTTTCCACCTTTGATGATGCCCACATAGTGAGCTTTCGATTCAGACTTTCCATGTTATGGATTTGCTATCCAAGCAATATTCCATTTCGTGCTACTGGGATGCTTTTTCCACCTTTGATGATGCCCACACAATGAGCTTTTGATTTGGACTTTCCACATAATGGATTTGTTAGCCAAGCAATATTCCCTTTCATGCCTCTGGGACGCTTTCGCTACCGACATACCTGTGGTATGAAGTGTGGCAGTCTAAGTATTTCATGCACCTTTAGATGTCAACCTGAATGTAGTTAAAGTAAGCTGCTGTCAACTTGAGCTTGCTGATATCTCCATAGAGCTTGTCCTCAAATGAAGCAGGTGTGGGCCAAAATATCTTTCTCTGTTCTGCATATATTGGGCACTCCTGCAGCAAATGTTTAGCTGTCATTTTACAGTTCCACAATTACATTCATCAGTATCTTTCTTTACTTTATTGAACAAGTGGTATTTCAGCCTGTTATTTCCTGTGCGGAGTCTGAAGATTGCTACCTGTTCTCTTCGGTCGAGTTTGTAATATGCATCATCCTTCTGGTGGCCTGGATGCTATGATTCTCACTTGGTTCTATAAGTGCTTTTTATAAACCTCTTTGCCTCATTATAGGTAATGTCTATGTCAGGCTGAGGTAGTCGTCCGCCCTCTTTTGCCAGTCTGTCAGCCTCTTCATTTCCAAGTATACTGCAATGTGATGGGATCCACTGTATTACAACTTTTTTGGATTTCTGACATAGTCCATTGAGTGCTGCTCTTAGGTCTGCTAGTTCTGTGCTATTTTTGCTCTTCAGTATTGAGACAGCTGACTTTGCATCTGTGAAGATAGCTATTTGCTTCTCTTTATGTTTTTTTCCATCAAGAGCATTTCTGCTGCAGTTTTCAAAGTTACTACCTTGTCGTGAGTTGGCTGGCAGGTGTCGCTCCTGATGGATTAAACGACGAAACAGTTAAGTGAGAAAGTGACGGTCCTGTAATTTAAGGGAACCGATCGTTACTTCAAACAATCGCCGTACTTTTGAAAGACGTGAACATAGATCGCGTGGTCTCCAGGAAAACTAGACGGGATCAAAGGATAATTAACGATGTCAAGGAAGATCGTTTATCGCCGGGACGTTCGAAGCATGATCAAACAGTTGGATATCTTTGAAATACGATGAACCAAGTCCTTTGAACAACCGAAAAGCACCGATACCGGGAGATCGTCTTTATCAAAGACTATTGTTAGCATGTTGATGTACGAGGATCAAAGGACGGAATAGGAGCAGGGATGATTGGGTGGGACGGAAAAACCCAGTGACGTAGGACAGGCAATTTATCTGTTGACAGTAACAGTTTTAAACTCAGTGAACAGTTGGACTTAACATCGGTTGGAGTGGGAATGTATTTCAGTGCTGAAATAGAAAATATATCACAGAGTTTAGGTTGTGTAAAGATAACCCGCCTTGTCCCTTCATGGGAATTAAATGATATACTTCTAAGCCTAAAATAAAATTCAATAAGGTGATTATATATATAAATGCAGATTAGAACTCTAGCATAGTGTACTTTCATGTGTAAACGTAGTATACCGAGGCGACAGCATTAGGCTGAAGAGTGATTTAGGTTGTGTAGAGTAAGGTGTCTGTACAGTCAGAAGGATAAGTCTATACTAGGATTTATGTGCTTTGCTTTAGCGTGTCTTTCTTTTACCTGGTATAGGGCTAGAGTGCTGAACTACTCTGTCTTATACAAGAATATAGCTCTAGTAGGATCTATAGCTGGTATTTACTGAATATAGCCACTTCACTACATTCACATATCATAGGTCGGAGTTGAGTTCTCTCACAGGCTGTTGTTTTACTCAACAGGTTCCCTGCACTTGACATTTAAGGTGATTACCCATCTGAGCCGAAGCATTTGGTCAGACTTGGGTGAAGTAATACAGGATAGGAAACGGTGAACCCTGTGTCATCAGAAGGTAAAACCAGTGTGAGTTAAAATTACCCAGGAACCTGATTCACTCTAAGTGAGGTGATAAAGACAAGTATAAAATATATTTAAATCATGATGAAGAGGACTATTTACTATAGACTATAGAAAAGACAATCCTCAGTATATCAACTATATTGTGTTGGACTGGTGTTGATAATTTTCCAATACAAGGAATATATTACCGATCGTGTTTTTTTGGAAACTAAAAGGACCATAATTACGCAATCAAGCAGTGTTGATCTGACATTCACAGGAAATATAAATCGTACAGTGTCGAATGTGTATATGTGAAGACTCGAACTAACATAGAATTCAGTGGAGACTATATTCTTCAATACGTTTCCAGAACATATTGACAACAGAACCATCATCAGTCAGAGAGAAGCAGCCGGGTGAGAGATTCCACGTTATGTGCTGTGTGAAGTCGAATGGCTGTATCATGAAGAAAAACCCTGAGGCTGATCCTAGAGTATATTCTGTCACACATTCACACACATACATTGCACACTCAACTGACACTTTTCTGCAATAAATGTTTTATCATTTTGTTCGAAACCTGTGTTAGTGGAGGTATGTGCTGAAGGGACGTGAAGAGGGGTATTGTCTGTTGGAGAGAGAGAGAGAGAGAGAGAGAGAGAGAGAGAGAGAGAGAGAGAGAGAGAGAGAGAGAGAGAGAGAGAGAGAGAGAGAGAGAGAGAGAGAGAGAGAGAGAGAGAGAGATTAAAAGACTTTAAAAATAAAAGGGGGGTGTGTAGACAAAGGTCCCCAGCAGAGGAAAACCTAGACAAGGATAATTAACAGGTGTGCTTGTTGGTTCCACTTTCCCCCCAGGGACGACAAGCGACATACCTCTACTTTGAAGTTACTTGAAAATTTTCCAGCTGCCACTGACTTTTTCACTCCATTTTTAAAATTAAGAGAATTCCTCCACCTCCATTTTCTATTGAATTTTTGGCTGATAAATCTGTATATGCATGGGTCCAATTGCTACTTGGGTAATGTTCTTTTATGTAGTTTATAGCAATTTTTCATCTTTCTGTTTCATTCTGAGTGTTCTTTTTCTCAATAACCAGGAATGTTTTCTATCATCTCAGGCAGTTGCTGCTGTCTCCAAGCTGGGAACTTGTGTGCATTGTAAATGGGTTTGACTGTTGATATGTTAAGTATAGGATCTGCCATAATCTTTCATTTTGCAGTTTCTACAAAGTTGCTATGCTTCAGTCTTCCCTTTCTAAAACCATTAAATAGGGTGGTCTGTCAATCTTCTACATTTTTCTGCTTGTTGCTGGGCTCTGCTATCACTTCTATCCTGCATTGGTTGTAAACAAGTGATCTTTTCTAGTTAGTTAATAGGCATTGTTTACAGGCTTCCAGTTATGATCCGCATTCCTTGATTTTGGACTTTACTTATTTTGTTAAAGTTTGACTTAGCAGCTGTTGCCCAAGCTGCGATGCCTTATGCCAGTACTGGCCTCACCTGTACAGTACACGACTGCTTGAGAACTTTCTCATCTGCTCCCCACGTTGTACCAGCAAGCTTTTTTCATGATTGCCATTCTTTGCCTTGCTCTTGTTCGATTTTTCTCAACCTGTGTCTTCCATGTCAGGTGTTGATCAAAGGCGACTCCTAGATAGTTTGGATTTTCTTCACAGAGCAATATTTCTCGATTCAATACCAGCTTAGGGTGCTGAGTTTTATTTGAGAGGGAGAACACTGCATATTGTTTTCTCCTCACTTTTCTTCACTAGCCATGATTTTGACCAGTCCTCTAGCGCTAATAAGGCTTGCTGTATTCTGCTGTTAGCTGTACTAATATATTCTTCAGCTGTTCATATGGCTAGGTCATCTGCAAAGGCTATACAGATTGTAAATTCTTGTTTTCACGTCCTTATCATTATATCAACACCTATAATTTCTGTTTGGTTGTCAGAGATCACAGATACTTCACTGCAAGGTATTGTATTTCATGTAAGTATTAGAACTCCTACTTTGTGTCCTTCATGGTCAAAGCGTGTGGCATGATATCCTCTGATTGAGAATCTGCGCTTCGCGTTGAGGTGTGTCTCTTGAATGCATGCCACATCAATTCTATCTTTATGAAGACGCTTTGTTAGGGAGACTTTCTTGTTAGAAACTCAGCAGGCACAAGAAGTTTGTGAATTAGTTAGTCGACAGATCATCCTCATTGCACACCGAACCATTCAGTCCATAAGTGCTCGGATCCCCTCCTCACGACATTAGTTCTGTGTTAGTTTATTGATCTTCTTTGGCTTCCCGCCTAGTGTTCTTATTTGGCCACACCTCTTGTAACTTGCTGTTCTCGCAGCCTGACCATGGTTATAGATTCCCAGTCATTGGTTGGTTCTTGTAAATGACTTACTTCTCGTAGAGCATTCAGAATGTCTACCTGGTCCATGGCTCGTCTGCCTTCCACAGTAGCCCTACCTGCAAGCCTGTCAGCCTACTCATTCCCTTGTACACATGCATGCCCTGGCACGGAGATGAAACTAATCTTTGCCAGTCGAGACCGCTCCAGAGACAACAGCCATTCTCTTTGGACCCACCCCATCTCTATCCTCCTGAGCATACTCACTGAGTCACTAAGGACACATGCCCGATTGAATGTCTGTGTCTCGAGCCATGTTATTGCTTTACTTACTGCCATGACTTCCATTGTCAGGCTGCTTGTGGTCAAAGCAAAAGTGCCACTCTTCCTTCAGTTTTCCCTCCGGTCTGAGCCGTAAAGGCCCATGAACTTGTCACTCCTCGGACGACCAATCCATCCATGTAAATGGCAGCATCATCCTCTAAAGAATTCTCGAAGATCAGAGCCTGTACTTCCGCCTCCACAGCAGCTGGATTTTCTTGTCTGTATTTTCTGTCTAGTTGGATGCACACTGAAAAGAATGTACCAAACTCTGTTGGCACTTGTACCCATGCCTCACCAATTTCTAAGTCCTCAAGTGAACACACCTGCTGAAGAATGTCTTCGGCTTGACCCATCCATGACTTTCCTCTTTTTAACCTAATGCCCTTTACCTTTTTAATCTCGCTATACAGTAGATGTTGTGTCTTTGCATTGACTCTGAGATAGGCACATGCTGTGTGTTGGAGGAAATGTTTCCCTATGATCCAGGTATATGGCACTGCCTTTAACGTTGAAATTGCCACAGAAAATAACATTTCTCTCGTGACCTAATATGCCACTTAAGCACTGCCACTTCTGGGAATCCACACTCGTGTTACGAGTATAAACATTAACCAACACGAATGGTAGACCGGATTGAACTCTTAACTGCCTGTATTTGTATGTCGAGGAGGCACAAGAAGAAGAGCCTCTGGTCTACATATTTATTTGGGAGAATCCTGAAAAATACATTTTTTTCAGTGGCTGCATTTGAAATGCATGAACTGTGGTAGCAGAGAGGTTGGCACACTTGTTTATGAATATATCAGTCCATGTTCAATCCCCTACAATGGTAGGGATTCTTTACTTCTGACCAAAGTGGCTCTATGATCAATTCAGTCTCATAAAATAAGCACAGGATAATTTAGGGATTTTGGGGGAATTTTCTGGGCAGTGAGGAAAAAAACTGGTCAGTTCATGCATGATGTCATTGTCTGAAATATGGGAATGCCTAACAATTGGCAGCTTTTAACTGACATGCAGCAACTGGTTCAGTTATGACACTAGGAAACATCCCTTAGTGCCACTTTTGACTTTGCTGCTGCTGCCTTTCATCTCCCAATGGAGCGTATCCCTCAACCAACTCACATCAAGACTTGTTTTGACTTGTTCATGATTGACTGGATTCTGCAGCTGAGCTGGGACTTTGTCACCTCATCTCATGCTGCAGTTGTCTAGAGTAGACATCTACCGTGTTTCCTCGAAAATAAGACCGGGTCTTATATTAATTTTAGCTTTAAAAAATGCACGAGGGCTTATTTTCAGGGGATGCCATATATTTTTTTCTTCAATACAAAATCTACATTTATTCATGTACAAAATTCTATATTTATTCAAATACAGTCATCTTCTTATTTAACACAAGTGACCTATTGAATTATGAACCACATGCGTTCATTACCAAGTGCGCCCCAGTGGCGTCTGTACTTCGACTGGCCATTCGGCAACAAATCTCTCATTCTAGCTGACAATCTTAACTAGGGCTTATTTTAGGAGTAGGTCTCATATTAAAAGCACCCAGTGATGCAGAGGTGCTTCCAAGGCACCAGGGCCAGGTTCTATACTGGCCAAGACCTACTAACACGTCCTAGTCATGTGTCCTGGGCAACAGATCCCTTCAGGGTCCTGTCTAATGTAGTAGGATCGCTGATTCTTCCGAAGTCGGAGAGTATCTGCCTGCAGGGCTTGGAACCACCAGTCTGCACACCAATAAGCCAGACATGGGATCACACAAACCTCAGGTCCTGTATGACATCACACTGATTTTGGACAACAGGATGTCTTCATCCGACATACAGGACTTCGCGCTGGAGTTCACAGCCAGTGAATGCAAGCAAGCAATCAAAAGCATCCTGAAAAATTGTGCTAGGGTTTATTATAGGGGTACGTCTTATTTTTGGGGAAACACAGTAGATCTTAGTTCATGCATAAATTATGGTACTTGTTAGATTTACCAACAGAATGTGCCAAACTACAGTCCTCATGGCTATGACAGATTATATGACATAGGTGAATACCACACAAGGGATCAGTAAAGTTTACAAGACCATAAACGGGCTCCATGGCATTAAAACAGGGCTCAGAACCACTTTATTTGCATGAAACAGATAACATGCTATGTCATGTCATGTTACTAAGACCTAAGACATTGTTATTATGCAATTTCAGTATCACTCTAACTTTTGTGGCTGGTCATAAACTTATTCTTGAGCAATTAACGTGATAGTTTCCCCTTGGATTTCTTCTAACAATTAATTAAATTTAACTGTATCTACTACACGGATTTTTAACAGTAATTATACTAACTTCACTTTGACAATATGTTCAGAATTACAATGCATAATGCAGGTCAGCAAGGTCGAATAGGTAAGAATGCATGTTCTTAAACATGTGCTGATGCCGATGTAAGCCGTTCAACCCCTACACCGGACAGCTGGACTAAAATGTTGACCTGTCGTCCTTGACTTGGGGATGTAAATTACAAGTACCTCTGAAGTCAGAGTGGGGTTCACCTGATAGCGAGGGACACCGTTAATAGGTGAAGCTAATCCACATGCACAATTCAGCCCATCACGACTATAAATCGGGTGTATGGACAGCGCTTGAATTCAAAGCGAGCAACGCCAAAAAATTTGCAATAAAAACATTATTTAAAAAAAAAAAAGATTTGGCAGAAGTGATATCACCAGTTTTTTTCAAATAATACTTCTAATAGAATTCATATATTTGTTAAATCAATATACTAGTTCTGACTGTTCAATCTATTTATAACAAACAATACAACTTAATTTACATGGGTTTTTTTTCCAAACAAAACAGTAGATAAAATTCAGTAAAAGAAAACAATGTAAAGGATACAGATGTCTTGGAAGGAAGCTCCTCCTGCATGAATAAGAACATCCGCTGAACTGCCCAGGTGAGAATTTACAACTGATAACAGTCCTCCATAGAAGTGTCTATTGTAACTATTGAGACACTAACAAAAGAAAAGAAAATCACAGGTGTAATCATCAAACAATGCTATCTATTTTAGGACTTTACTTCTGTTCCTATAATAGTTTATATCACCATCATTCTCATGGCCAGTACAAAGATTCGTGTTGATGCCATCATGAGACTCCATTGTGCCCTGTTCACAACAAATCTTGTCAACTCAGCCTGTCCAAACTCCAATGTCCTTGTATGGTTTTATGAAGTAGCAGTTTCTTGGATGTTCTATGCTTCTTTTCCCCTGATTTTTAAGTTTATTATTTGATGCAGCGGTTTCTTGGATGTTCTGTTTCTTTTCCCTGGATTTTGTCTTTAAGAATCCCTCGTGCTAAACTTCCCATGTGCAGATGATGGAGTAGTGGGTTCATTCTTTTTACTTCTTTTGTAGAAAGCAATGGCAAACTACTGAATGTAAAACTGCATTAAAAAAACAATCTCTGGTTGATCACAGGTTCCTGCAAAGGTCATGCAACATGTTTTAATTTTTAAATTATTGCTCTAAACAACGATCAGTATTTGGACGTTTGTGACTTGGCCATTCATTGATATCTGCATGTGCCTAAAAGATGTTGTTTCACTTTACATGTCAGCAAATGAAAAAAGAAACTTCACATGTTAGTATTCCATCGCCTAGTTACAGTTGGAGAGACACGCTAGGAAATTAAACCACTTCCACAGTCTGCCTTAGGAAGCTATGAAGATTAATTGGCAAGACAAGATCCCAGACACTGAAGTCCTAGAAAGAGCGTCCATGCCCAGTATCTACACTAAACTAATGAAGAATCAGATTCGCTGGGCTGGTCACTTGACTTGCATGCCAGAACACAGTCTCCCTAAACAAATTTGTTACAGCGAGCTGCATTGTGGTAAACGCTCCCAAAGACAGAGGAAATGCTTTAAAAGACCTCTGAAGATCTCATTAAAAGCTTTTGGAATTCATCATGACACATGGGAGACTGCTGCCAAAGACCAAAATTCCTGGTGTACATCATTACAAAAGGGTGCAGTCACCTGTGAAGCAAACAGAACTGCAAGAGCTGTGAAAAAAAGGGTGGACAGAAAAACCACTGCAGGAGATCCTCCTCCTGGAACGTCAGCACTCTTTGTCCACATTGTCAAAGAACATTTCAAGCCAAAATTGGCCTTACCAGCCATCTTAGAACTTCACGGCTTCATACTTTCAACCCCACTGGATGAAATGATGGTCATCATCATTCTTGATGGAGAAACAAGAACAACACAATCGAAGTCAACATTTCCTAACATGAAGTGTTGAATGCTCAGACAGTTTCATAGGAATGTGTGTGTAGTAACATAATGATATGTGTAATGTGGACATTGCAGAGTAAGCTGTGGTTGGAGTCTGTTAAGTGCATGTTAAGCGATTCATGTTGTGTTCAAAAACATAAATTGTGTGCTGGCTCTTTTTTTCGCCAGATGTTTTATATTGTCTCTTGAGTTAGGACTAAATATGTATGATGTATATACTTCTTCCTGGTGTCTCCAGTGGTCCATCTGTTCAACAAAATTTCTTTACTAAGTTTCTAATAGGTACTTGACGGCTTTGAGACGTGCCCATGTGCTTCTGTCTAGATCATTCTATGATGTTAAATATGTTAATTTGGCTCTGTCATGATGTGGTGTCATTGTATTGTAAATAGCTGTTTTTGTTTTCATTTCTCACCACGGCAGCAGTCAGTTTTCTTAAATACCTAATTTCATATGTTGCCATCTTCTGTACCATGATCTTGAATTAAAGCATGTTTTTCATTGGTTATTAGTTAAATTAATACATGTCTGACATTAGTTGTCAGTCAAATTAGTGCATGTTGACATTGGTTATTAGTTAACTAATACATTGTTGGCATCGAACATTTTTTAACAAAAGCCATAAAGCTTCATCTTCCTCGGCAGATATCAATGTATATAGATGTGTAGTATATGTTTGTAATTGTTTCCATTGTGCATGTATGTGTCTTCTCAGCAGATATTATGTCAGTGTTTACATAGTGCATGTATGTGTCTTCTCTGCAGATATCAAAGTGTATATGTTTGTCATTGTTCACATAGTGCATATAAAGGGGAGGGGGAAAACGGGGTGTCAGGCATTGGTAGTACCTTTGGTAAGAATGACTCTCATGTCCTCTTCAGGACCCATGCCTCACTGGTCCAAGTCTGACATCCAGCTCACGCCTGTGGCTCCTAGTAGCTGTCAGCATGCGACAGCGGCCACCCCCGGGCAACAGCTGTGAGAGGCTGGCTAAACCAGGCGCGGGTAGTACCTTTGGTAAGAATGACTCTCATGTCCTCTTCAGGACCCATGCCTCACTGGTCCAAGTCTGACATCCAGCTCACGCCTGTGGCTCCTAGTAGCTGTCAGCATGCGACAGCGGCCACCCCCGGGCAACAGCTGTGAGAGGCTGGCTAAACCAGGCGCAGGTAGCCGATTTGGTGTCAAACCAAGCGGTGAACTAGGGTATGCCTACCCAGCATGTGAAGACAGCATTCGGCAGACTGCGCGGATGAAATCACTGATGATTCAACGGGCAAGATGGCGTTTACCTGTAAAGTATTGTGGAATGTAATGAGCATGGCAAGGCATGTAGAGCATCCTGGTAATCCACTGCACCTGTATTTGTCTCCAGTCGTCTTGACTTGTCTTGCCACTGGACTCAGATGGACTCAGGCGAGCGAGTGAGGTCAACAAATTGCGCAACTCTTCCTCACTTTAATCCAATTCATCGCGCAAGTCATTCTTCATCCAACTTCATATATCACCTTCAAGCTCTGTGGCGATGGGCAAGCGGTGAAGCGGCAGGCGTGGGTACACTGCAGTCGTAGTCGCAGACCTGCACACAGGCGGCTCAGGCCATATGATCATCTTCTACTGACTGGAGCAGCAGTGGGATCTGGTAGCCCCCTGAGTGTGTAGCCTTCTATAGGAACACACTGCTCACCTCCATAGCATGAGGAAGGGGCTAGAAAAGGTGCCCTAAACATTGTCTGCTCCATTATTACCTAACCAGCTAGCCGCAGTTGGTGTGTACCCTATACTGCGGTCGACATACAAACAAAGTAAAAATGGGTAAAGCTAAAAGAGCTAACCATATTCCCTTGACAATTGGAATTTGGAATGTACGCACCCTACTTGATAGAGACGACGCGTCGGGCCCATTGAGACGAACAGCACTGATTGGGAGAGAGCTGGGCAGGTATAACATCGACATTGCAGCCTTGAGCGAGACACGACTTGCAGAAGAAGGCCAAATTTGTGAAGTAGGTGCCGGCTACACATTTTTCTGGAGTGGAAAGAAAAGCGAGGAAAGACGCCAGTCTGGTGTGGGATTTTCCATTAAGTCAGCCCTGGTTGGCAAACTAGCTGAATTTCCGAAGGCTATAAATGACAGGGTTATGACTATTAAGTTACCCCTGCTGAAAGGAAAGAAGCATGCAACCATCGTGAGTGTCTATGCACCAACCATGATGAATGAAGATGATATCAAAAACAAGTTCTATGAAGACCTGCACAATGTATTAACATCTGTTCCCAAAGGAGACAAACGTATACTCTTTGGGGACTTCAATGCCAGAATAGGCAAAGACACCGCCTCTTGGAGTGGCATCACTGGAAAGTACGAGTCAGAAATAGTAACAGCAATAGGCTCCTCCTCCTTCAGACCTGTGCCGAACATGATCTCCTGATCACCAACACAATTTTCTGTCGTCCCATGAGAAATAGAACATCATGAATGCACCCTCGCTCGAAACACTGGCATCTCATTGACTATGTCATCGTCAGAAGGAGAACCAGACAAGACGTTCGGGTGACAAAATCCATGTGTGGTGCCGAATGTTGGACAGACCATCGTCTCATTATCTTGAAAATAAACACACATCAAACTACAACGGCGTCCTCAAGGGGAAAAATTAAAAAAAAAAATTAACTAAATGTCACCTGCCTAAACAGCAAAAAAATGCAGCTGTTGTTTGAAAACATGCTGGAAGACCGCCTCAAGCAAATGCTGCAGCTAAACAGGATGCGGAAACAGAGTGGAGAGGCTCTAAAAGACATAATTTACAACACGGCTATGGATATCCTGGGTCCAGCCCCCCAAAAGCATAAAGACTGGTTTGATGAAAATTCTGAAGACATCAACCAATTGCTGGCTGAGAAACATCTCCTCAAGGCACATTTGAACGACCCGAAGTCAACATAAAAAAAAGATGCCTTTAATAACATTCGGAGAGTAGTGCAGCAGAAACTTCGGCACATGCTGAGTAACAAAGCTGATGAAATTCAAGGCTTTGCTGACAGACAATGAAATGAAAAACTTCTACGACTCACTGAAAGCGGTCTATGGTCCTCCATCATCAGGCATAGTTCCCTCCTCAATGCAGATGGGGGAACATTTGTCACCGATAACAAAGAAATCCTTCCACGCTGGGCAGAGCATTTCAGCAACATCTTAAATGCAACTTCCTTCTTCGATGATGAAACCATCAACTGCCTTCCTCAAGTTCCCACTAATGATACACTTGATGACCTGCCAACCATAGTGGAACTAAACAAAGCCATCCAGCAACTTTCCAGTGGAAAGGCGCCTGGTCCTGACTCCATCCCAGCAGAGATATACAAGGCAGGTGGGCCGGTCCTAATAGAGCAGCTTCACCAAGTCTTTACAAACATATGGGTGAACGAGACCATGCCACAAGATTTCAAGGACGCGTCAATAGTCCACCTTTACAAACGTAAAGGAAACCGCCAATCCTGTGACAACCACCGAGGCATCTCCTTGCTCTCAATCGCAGGGAAGATACTCGCCAGAATTCTTCTCAATCGCCTCACGGCCCATCTCGATCAAGGTCTTCTTCCTATGAGTCAATGTGGCCTCAGAAAAGAATAAGGAACTGCTAACATAATTTTTGCTGCTGCAAGAGAAATGTCAGGAACAGAACTCTGAAATGTTCTCCATTTTCATTGACCTTACCAAGGCTTTTGATACAGTCAGCAGAGAAGGACTGTGGAAGATTATGGCGAAATATGGCTGTCCACAAAAGTTTGTCCAAATAGTGCGGCTATTTCATGATGGTATGCAGGCAAGAGTACAGGAAAATGGTGAACTGTCTGAGCCCTTTCCTGTCACCAATGGAGTGAAGCAAGGATGTGTCCTGGCACCAACACTGTTCAGCCTCATGTTTTCAGCTATGCTGACGAATGCCTTCGAGAACAATGACATTGGAATAGACATCAACTACCGCATGGATGGAAAGTTGTTCAATCTCAGAAGGACTGAAAGCCAAAACCAAAACTAACAGCGACACCGTCAGAGAACTGCTGTTTGCTGATGATTGCGCTCTATATGCCAAATCATAGGCAGACATGCAACACAACGTTTCAGCTTTCTCATATGCCTGTGCCAACTTTGGGCTCAATATCAACTTGGAGAAGACTGTAGTTATGTACCAGCCAGCTCCAGGGAATAATCACACCGTGCCGAATATCAAGGTGAACGGTGATAGACTTAGTGTTGTGGACAAATTCACCTATCTTGGCAGTACTGTGTCACAAGCTGCCCCAATTGATGACGAAGTGAATGCAAGAATCTCCAAGGCCAGCGCGGCCTTTGGCAGACTGACCAAGCATGCACGGGACAGAAATTGAATAAGCCTGCAAACAAAGCTGAAAGCCCATAAAGCAGTCGTATTATCCACACTGCTATATGCTTGTGAAACATGGACTGTTTATCAGCGACATGCTAGGAAATTAAACCATATTCACACGCAGTCTCCCTTAGGAATCTATTGAAGATTAAATGGCAAGACAAGATCCCAGACACTGAAGTTCTAGAAGGAGCGTCCATGCCCAGTATCCACACTCTCACCATCATCAAGTGCCGTGCCGGCTGGCGTAAGGCGTTCATGGCTCTCCATAGATCTCGGTCTTTGGTTTTCTGGATCAACTCTGCTGCTGATATTCCTCCATGCCACCGTCTCATTCCATCCAGCATCATTTCTCTTGGTCTGCCTCTGCCTCTCTTCCCCTCGATCTTTCCAGTCGTTACGATGTCCTCCAATGCCTCTCTTCTCATCACGTGACCGAAGAAAGATGTTTGTCTGTCTTATTGTTGTACTCTACTAATGAAAAATCAGATTCGCTGGGCTGGTCACTTAACTTGTATGCCAGATCACAGGCTCCCTAAACAAATTTTTTACGGCGACCTGCATTATGGTAAACGCTCTCAAGACGGCCAGAGGAAAGGTTTAAAGACACTCTGAAAATCTCACTTAAATCTTTTGGAATTCATCTTGAAACCTGGGAGACTGCTGCTAAAGACCGTAATTCGTGGCGTACATCATTACATAAGGGTGCAGTCACTTGTGAAGCAACCAGGACTGCAAGAGCTGTGAAGAAAAAGCCTGGACATAAAAACCACTGCAGGAGATCCTCATCCTGGAACGTCAAGCATTCTTTGCTCACATTGTCAAAGAACATTTCAAGCCAAAATAGGCCTTATCAGCCATCTTAGAACTCACGGCTCCATACTTTCAACCCCACTGGATGAAATGAATGGTCATCATCATTCTTGATGGACAAACAAAAACAGTGCATATATGTGTCTTTTCAGCAGATATCAAAGTGTATAGGTGTGTAGTATATGTTTGTCATTGGTTACATAGTGCATGTATGTGTCTTCTCAGCAGATATAAAAGTGTATATGTTTGTCAGTGTTTACATAGTGCTGATATGAATATACTAAAGATCATTTGTCTTTTCATTTGAAAAAAGCTACAACAGTGATAACTAGTACATGACTACTGCAGCTGCAAAACATTTCTATCTCAATTTCACATTGTTGCTTTAGAAAATGGTTATTTTTATATTTGCTTTAATGAAAAGTGATTTTTTATTATTCTGCTTTCAGTTGTACTTAAGATGTATAGAATAATAGTAAAATATTTTGTAAGAAAGAAACTTAGTTTCACTGTACTTACTGTAGGATTATAACCATGGACATCAGATACTTTTTCATCGGTGTTAAAAAGTTTATAGAATCCTTTGTCCAACATAGACAAAAGTTCGGAGAAAGGCACATCTGTACCTTGATATTTTTCTCTGTTGTCACTGCTGTAATAATTCTGAATAATTTTGTTGTGCATCTGGAATCTCTTTACAATGTTGTCCTTAAATAAAGAAACAAATAGTTAAACACTTTCTCTGTATGTTACTGTAATACATCATCAGCCAATCAAACAGTGGCTTCAAGAATAAACATTTTCATGTGATATTGTTTGTCATCTTCATCTGCATGTAAGCTAGGCACCCCAATCACCCATGTAACCCAACACAATCCTTCCAGTTGAGGGTATCAATGTTCAAATCAACAATTAGTATAAAAAGATATTCACTGACCTGCACCCGAAATTCTTAAAACAATATTTGTGGTTCCTAAGAAGGCATTGAACAGAGAATGATGAAGCTAAGGCTAACACCCCGGCCCTCTATCACTCAGCTTCACATCTTTTATTTCCTTGTTATGTACTATAGTTTTTTTTTAAATGTTTCATACTAAAAGGTCACTTACAATGAATAAATCAACAAAAACCAAAATGTGCAAAAGGTCAACTTTACAAGAACCCAACCACAAGTCACAGAATGGACACTGCAGATAGAAAGCCTTCATCAGCAAAACAAAACCAAAGAAAAAAAAAAAGAAAAAATACTTAATGCAACATTATAGTGTTGAATCATGTCAAGCTTGTGCATCATTAACAAAATTATGTTCCTAATTCCACAGCTCAGTTTCTACAACAGGATAATTTTGCTAGTTTCATTATCACCGGGACGGTCGACCCGGTCAATATATGCAGCTATGAGTAAACAGGCACAATGCAATTACGTCCAAAAGAAACACTCTGGGCGAAAGAAGATTCATTGTGAAAAATTGTTGAGTGAAAGCGTCTAGAGCAGTGGTTCTCAACCTTTTTTGGCCCGTGTCCCCCTTCACCATATTTTCAGAATGTCACCCCCCCCCCCTTTCGTATTTCCAACCTAAAAAATCCCCCCCCCCCCCCCCACACACAGTATACGTAATAATGGAAGCACATACTAAAACAAGTCTAGACATCCACATAAAACTTACTTTATAAAATGAATTTTAGAAGAGTCAGACATACAGAACTGTAAAGTATGAAGGGAAAAACAAGATTAAGTAATCGGCTGCGATCTTGAAATAATCTTCATCCCATCCCCCCCCCCCCAACCCCAAATTCCCCCGGGGGGGGGGGGAAATTCCCCACCGGTTGAGAACCACTGGTCTAGACGGCCAGTTCTCTTCCACATGGCTATCTATAACACTGGCACTCCTATACACCACACGCTCAATCAAGAGATATGTATAACAGTTGAGTTGAGCTAAGAACCGACATCACTGTACTCAGGACATTCCCATTTGTGCTCCATCCCCTCATTCAACAGCCAGCGAAGAGTCACACTACTATAGTCTGTCCAGAAATGAATGCCTTTATTCATGATCAATTATTTTGAAAACTGTCTGCTGCATCGTTATGAAATTTTTCCTGCTCTCTTATATTTACCCCCACCCAAGGAATATGTCTTTGATAGGTCCAAAAGCAACTTAAATCATTGAAAGCGGCGACATTTCTTTGATGTTTTGGTGAAAAACTAGTGATTTCTTGCTAACAAACTAGTTTTACAGTAATGCCGCATTGCAAGGCTCTTGTCATAAGGCCAATCCCATGTCCCATGAGAAAATTAACTATTCAACGCTAATATTTCTGTGTGAAGATGTAATACATTTAATAATGTGCACTTCATCTCTGACCCATAAATTATATACCTGCATATAAACAAACTTTGAAATCTGCTGTACAATCTCCAGAACAAAAATTGTTTTGTTGGGTGGACATAATGATAAGCTTATATGCTAAATCTCATCATTTTCCCTCAATTGGTTACTGAGATAAGGAATTTTATATTGGGGCAGACAAAAAAAAGTAAATAGACTATAATCGTTCCCACCGCTATCAGATTGAAAGTTCTGGTCTTCCCTCTCAGTTCTGAGATTCTTCGAGAACCCCTACCTACCCCCCACAATCTCATTCTTTCCACATACAGGTTCACAATCTGTTCCCCCACCTTCACCCATAGGTGCACGACCACTTCTCCCTTGTCCATAGGTAATCCGGGAGTCTCCTGGTGAAGTGGTCAAGCCATTTGACTCGGGCTCTGAAAGTTGTGGGTTCGATTCAGGGCCACATCCTTCGGTTCATGAGTGAAATTTTTTCGGAAACTCCTATGGGTTGTCACTAGAGCTACGGAGGTCGTGCTTTGTGCAAAGCTTTCCGCGCTGAAGAAAGAGACTGAGCCATATGTGATAAAAACCCGGTGCAATGAACTCGACTTTGTCGACTCTTAAGCAACTTTTTATAGGTAATCTAATCTACCACCAAGAGGTGCATTTCCCGCCAGCCTAACAGCCTGTTCATTCCCCCGCTCGCCTGGATGGCCATGCCAAAAAATCCATGCAGTCCTCACAATTTGTGACCTTCTGAAGCAAGGTGAGCCATTCCACATGAAACATTCCTTTCTCCACCTTACTAAGCATACTCCTTGTGTCCATAATGAATACAATGTGTGTTGCAGGGGTCTCCTCTAACCAACAGAAGCCACTGTTACTGTTTCCACCTCCATTCTCATGCTGGAGATCGTAGTCTCATATTCCAGACTCTCCTTTTTCAAGAATCGTCCATTAGCCTTCGCAGTGAAACCCCAATGACTACGTCCATTTTTCACCACGATGTGAGTTACCCTGGATCAGTTGTTGCACCTTCAAACTCTGTGCAGCCCGCTGCCCATTCTCTGCACTCATGACCCAATGTTACTATTACATACACTGTGCCAGTCTATCATTCTTCCAGTACTTTAACCCACTCTTTGTCACGATTGATGGTCTCTAGATCACACACCTCACACACAGATTTCTTCCTGTGCCATCCAAGACCTGCCTCATCTTAGTCTATGACCCTTCACCATATCCATGGCTTCATGCAGGGGGTGATCTCTATCTGCAGCAACTCTCAGGTACCATTTGGCTTGAAGGACCCTATGCCTATCCGCCATTGTTGGTAGTGCCAGGATATGCCTCATGCATATAATTGGTGTCCTTTGTGCACCCCAGGATAACCCGCATTCTGTATGTACTCCAACCTTTCAAGCTGGCTCTTTGATACTGTCAGCAGCCCCAAACCATACTTAATGACATAAATTATTAACTGCTGAAAGAGTGTGTAAAGCATCCTCTGCACCACCCCGGATGCTGCCATAGCCCTCAATGCATTAAGTCTTTACGAACCCAAAAACATGGTTGTGATTTTATTGCGCTGTTTCACATGATATAAATACAAGCAGTATTAAAAACAGGATTGGGATTTTAAAAAGACAACTTCATGATCAGCGCTGAAGCGAATTCATTTTCCCTCCTTATGCATGCGATCATTACGCATTTCATTCATACCCAACGAGTATGGTGCACCTGGCACTTTTTCCAAGTGATATTCAATGTGTACATTTAAGCACATTGCATCACTTTTGTTAACCAAACAATCTCAAAATGTCACATTATGGTAGTTATCTTGACTGACCTTTAAACTACAACCCCCCACTTTTATCATAAACAACTAAACAACTGGAACTATTTATATCATTATTACTTTTGACATTTGTGTGGCTGAAAATATCCCCAATAACCGAAAACACTTTACAATCGCACTTTATTCTCCCCGAATGTACTCAGCTATGTCCCGCAAATTTCAAAGTTATTTGCCTTGTGTTTCGTTACTCGACCTTAAAAATGTAAATTGCTGTTCCTGGAATTACTCATTCTCAAGGCCTGCTAATTCTCACAGAAATACGAGACATGCCTTTTCACTGCTGCTGTGTAGCTAATTCAAACAGCAAAGAAATTACTGCAAATAAAACAACTTACCCTGCGTGCTTTCTGTAAAATGCCTCTTTGAGTTTTACTTTGATTTACCATATATTTGAGGTCATTCTGCATATTATTGCAGTTCTTCGTCTTCAGTATATTGTCCCACTCACTCCACCGATCTACAATGATGGTTGTAAACAATTGTTCACAAGTCAAAACTAATAGAGAAGTAATTATTCAAACCAAGTTATATATAATAAATCTCTCTCACACACACACACGAGAAATTAATTGCAATGGTGATAGCAGAATAGTGAGTGGGTGTACAATACAAAACAAGAAATGGGTAAATAATGCATAAAACAGCAAATTACCTGAAAAGGACCTATCACCTTTGAATATAAATTACAGAAAAGTACTGCAAATTGTGAGACAGAAAAGAGAACAAACAGATCTATCAAAACCAACTCAATATTGAAGAAGACTTGTCATTAAAATTGAAAGAAATTAAAATCCTTTGGGCATTTAAAGGGGCACAAATGGCTGAAAATAATAATTATGAAGAGAGGCGTACCAGGGAAGTGGAGAAGACGAAGACAACATCTTATATGGCTTTAAGATGTGATAGATAATTTAGACATGACAGCACATCTGGATCTGATTTAAGCAACAGGATTTTCAAAAGACTGTTTATGGGGGGGGGGGGGTGTGTGTGTGTGTGTGTGTGTGTCAAGTCCTGCACAGCCACTTGTTGATGATGATGATCTTGAGAACTAAGGAAAGCATGTGTTGGCAGACAGCTGCAGACAGGATGTTAAACATGTCAGTCATAAATAAGAGAATCATTGCTTTTTTTTGTTTTTCATTGCTTTTAATTTTTTAATTTATTGCTTTGGAGTTGTAATTTTTGTGGTGACATATAGGTCATGAACCATTTAGCAGTTGCTTGAGTAGAAAATCTGACTTCTGAATGTTACAGAACAATTCTTAGAATACTGTGGGCCAAGAGGACAAATAGATGTTCTACAAGATCTGAACACGGAAGAAAGCTGGCTCACAAAAAGCATCGTCTAGACAAATATTAAAAATGGCCATGGCTTGAAAAGAGTGGAAGGCATGGCCGTTGGAAGACGCGGCAGGAGTCGACCAGCACAAAGATGGACACAGGACACTGAAGACACTTTGAGTGTGAAAAGGATCAAGAATCTTTCTGGCAGACATGATGAGAGCAAAGTTATGCAAAGGACCTGCTAGATAATAAACTTTATTTGCTTCTTGCATTGCATGGCTATCTTTGGAATGAGCTTTTACTTGCTTAGAGGTGTGATATCTGAAATAATACTTTCTAGGTTCTGATGAAATCATCATGACATGAGTCAAAATTAAAGGGGAAATAATGTTACTAGTCCTATCACAGGAGAGGTAAGGTGTCTCCTTCCTCCGCTAGCCTACAGGACACCCTTCGACAAGGTGGAGTACCTGTTCTCCTCCCCCCGATCAGGGTTACGTGATGTCATGGGTGCAGGTGGTGGATGAAGTTGAAGAGCAGATGACAGATAGTTGTATGTTATGATCTCCAGCTTCATGACGGTAGGCAGAGGATCTCTGTTTTTGGGGAGACAATGGCTATGGTCATTGACCAGTATGGTCACCGCTAAGAAGAAAAGCGATGGCAAACTACCTTCTTTACAGATGCCAAGAAAATCATGTTTTGCAGTCTCATCGATGAAGTGCTACATAGAGCCTGTACTATTGTATGGATGTGAAGCGTGGACAATGAGCAGACAAGCTTAAAAACAGCTGATGGCTGTGGAAATGTGGTTTCTGAAGAAAATGCAAAGAATACCATGGGAACAAATGAAGATCGTAAACTGATTAGAGACATTAGACGTAGACAGTCAAAATTTTTTGGGCATGTTATGAGAAGAAATGAATGAATTGGAGAACTTGGTGACAACTGGAAAGATCGAAGGGAAGAGACCAAGGGGAAGACACAGAAGTAAACACCTAGATGGCTTGGCCATGTGGTTTGGTTGAGATAAGAACACGGAGCTGATCCATGACTCTGGTGATCGAGTGAGATGGCAAAACATAACCGCCCATGTTTATCAGCATGGCACATGATGGATGGATGGAATGTTACTGTCAGTACCTGTGAAAATATTAAGCATGATCATTGATATTTGCCATTATCAAACAACTAAGGGATGAACAGGCAGGCGTCTGACTAAATGTATCCTGCACAGACCAGTTAGTGATTTACACAAAATAATACAGCAAAGCTTGAACTGAGTGCACAATTTTATACTGGAAATATGGTCTATGAAAAGGTCTTTCACAGCATTGACAGTAAATCTCTTTGGAAATTGATGAAACACTGGGAATCCAGAGAAAATCATTAACTTAAAATAGGCGACAAATATGAGAGAAAATTAAAGATGGGAGAATAGATAAAGATACAACAATAAGAATTAAAAAGGGCAAAAGGAGCTTTTAAAGCACTAGGAAATTTGTGGAAGTCAAAAGAATAGAATATTTAACTCAAACGGTAAATCATTACCAAAGTATAGATCAGAAACATGGAGAGAGAGAGTAAATCACTACCACAGTATGGATCAGAAACATGGAGAGTGAGTAAATTATTATCACAGTATGGATCAGAAACACAGAGAGTGAGTAAATCATTACCAATGTATGGATCAGAAACACAGAGAGTGAGTAAATCATTACCACAGTATGGATCAGAAACATGGAGAGTGAGTAAATCATTACCACTGTATGGATCAGAAACATGGAGAGTGAGTAAATCATTACCACAGTATGGATCAGAAACATGGAGAGAGTAAATCATTACCACAGTATGGATCAGAAACATGGAGAGAGTAAATCATTACCACTGTATGGATCAAAAACATGGAGAATGAGTAAATCATTACCACTGTATGGATCAGAAACATGGAGAGTTAGTACAACAATTACTAATAAACTACAAACATTCATTAGCTGGTGACTGCACAGACTAAGACAAAAATGATATGACAGAATCACTAATGTGAAGCTCATAGAATTAAAAACACACCAGTGAATCTTCTATTGTTCACTTGAAATTGATTATTTATGTCAGCAATGTTATCTCTTGTATAAACTGTCTTTTTCAGTTCACTCAGTGGTCCATAAAGTTTATCTTTAAAAAACATTTCTATTAAATGTAAGGTATCTTCATGTAACTAAACTTGAACATTTTAATCACTTATTCTGAAAATAATATATTTGTATATAGATTCTTAAAAAGTTATTACACATTTTGGAAATTGTCTTACCATTCAGTGGACTAGCAAACAGCGGAAGCATAGGAATATTCTGTGAAAGATTCTGGATACTTTTTTGGCTTTTCTGGGTCAAAATCTTGATGCTTTCTTCATCATCATCGACAGTTATGTTCACATTTTCATGAGATCCATACTCTGCAAACATAAATCTTCGATACTCACCCTCTCCGATGTGAGGGCTTACTCGTACAGGAAAATTGTCAAATAGTTCCATATTTTATCTGTAGCTGTGAACAACCAAAAGGAAAATGTTATGCAACAAATAATGCAAAATTTGGAAATAATTTAAAGTATCACTGTTGACATTCAGTTCAAGCATATGGGGGAAAAAAGGGGGAGGTGGGTGTATAACATCTTAGGGGTCCATATTCTGTTTTATAGTCGAAAGGGTCCATATCCTGTCTACTTGAGCCAGAGGCAAATGCTGCACCTCAAAGTGATTCTGACCCCTAACTTTTTATATCTGAAGGCAAAACATTTCAAATGTCTGCAGGTACATCTCTTGTCACTAGCTGGACTGGAGATAAAAAGAGCTGAGAATGAAAACAGGAAATTTACTAATTGTTAGGGCACATACATAAACATAAAGAGACATCTGGGCTGACCATTTCTCCAGCGATGCAGAGACATGATTAAAATTGCTGTAACTGCAAATCTACCATATAATGTTGTAAACTGAACTAATAGTTACTGTGTGCCAAAACATCAGGTTGTGAGGGAATGAGCATGCTGACAGGCTTGAGGGTGGGCTTTAATGCAGAAAGTGGACCAGCAATGGACCAGGTTGATTTATTGAATGCCATCAGAGAGGCAGGGCGATCAAACGAATCAGATGACAACTGCGAATCTGCAACCCTGACCAGACTGGAAATATCAAGTGTAAAATAAAGGGGTGAAGCCAGACAGGATCACTATGCAGCCAAAGAGAAAGAAGAATAATCAATGGTCATCATGTAACTGGTGTCGTCAACTGCTACACGCTGTAGGAGATACTGACGAAGGGGATCAGAGCACTTTCACTTATTTATGAACTGAATGGACCGATGTGCAATGAGAATAATCTGATGACTAACTAACTGAGCGGTGGTACTTTAGTCATGTTATACAAATTAAGCATTTACTAATCACAGTGATTTCATTTTAAAACACAATTAGTAATTAGATCATACACAGGAAATAATACTCCATGCCTGCGTAGAAGGATCTATTGGGTCCCCAAGAAAGGCTATGAAAACACCATGCATGATTTGACCGGATACATTAATTCAAATATCACGTGACAATAACAAATGCCATCTTAGTTTTTTCTGCAGAATAGGTAAGTCTAACATTCTGTGCATAGTGATTGGTTGAAATTACCTTTGTCTTTAAAATAATTTCAATTATATGGCATTCGGTTAGTAATTAATTTTGTTCTGGTGCTGTTCATAGAGCGCCATTAATTTTAGAAAATAAATGGATCACCGAAAACCGAGAAGTAGATTGTGAGCTTTACTATTACAAGTAACAAAATGGACGTTGCGGCCAAAGCCTTCATCAGCACAGAACAAACATAAACCGGCACACTACATGAAAATATTACAGTTACTTATCTGTATCCTTGCACAGCTGAAAACATCTTTGAGCAACTATCAGTGGATGGAATTAACTGGATGTGTGGTGGTTCAGGCGGTCACTGGACTTAAGGCCAATAATGCCAGAACGAAGCTCAGTGATTGGCTTAGCCTCCCAGAGGGGGGCGCCAGCTGGGGGGGGGGGGGGGGGGGAGAGGGTGCCGAGTGAGCGAAAGGTGAAAATAGGGATTAGTAGAGCACTATAGCCGGCTATGTGGCAAAGGTGTCACGGACACAGTTCGCAATTACACATCCAGTACTCAAACACAGCTGTGAGAGATTTGGATGCAGACCGCCCTGCATTTGTTTTCATAAAATAGTGTGAGTGCTGGTCGCTCAGAAAGCAATGAAAAACCACTGAACGCAACTTACCAATACATCACAAACAGCATATATAGTGATGGGGCGGAATACGACGTACTGTAAAGGATATGCTACTAAATTTTTTAGTGGACGATACAAATGCGGGGGATATGGTGTGGAGCACTGGAAGTTAAATGAAACTATGTTGGACATTGAGGCTGTGAGGGGAGAGTGACCCAACTGGAAGATGAGATGGTTTTCCAATGTCTTTCGACCGCGCTCGTGATATGAGTACAATTTGATCGCCATGACCTGTATGTTGGCCACGCCACAGTGGTCAGAACAGTTGAAGTGTATGGATACTGGTTTCTGGGCACCACTGTTGATATCAGAGAGATGTTGTCTAAATCTGTCAGCCAGAACCTAGACCTTTCTCCATCTAATGCTAGACGGATTTTCAATTTTCTGCATCCTTTTTAACATATATTTGGAAAGTTTTATTGCTGAACTTGCTCAAATTTTGGTAGAAAAAAAGTATTTCTACAAAGATGTTGTTTGTGAATGGAAATCCAAAATTGTGGCAGCGGGCATAAGAGAAAATACTGTTAGATGAGTATTTTCTTTTAATCTGCAGCATTTGTCTTGTATTTTTGCATCTCTCATTATTATTAGTCAGTGGCATTGTCTGTTGGAGAAAATGAATTTTCATGGCGACATCATGCCTGATAATTTTTTAAGACTAAATTTTTAAATGTTAATGTTGCATTATTTTGATCATGATTTTATTTTTCAAATTGGGTATTTACTAACGAGTATCACCACACCTACATAGGCCTTGAAAAACCAAGTCCAGCTGTATCTCAATGACGCCTGTATGTCAATTCTAAGTGGAGATATTGAGTGTCGTGATTTTGAACAAAGAAATACTCAGGAATCTGCTCACTGAGCTTCTTGCTACTGTAACATTTTGTTATTTTTTATACATCTTACCAAACATATAATTGCACTCCTAATGAAACATCAGATTCGCTAGGCTGGTCACTTAACTTGTATGCCAGATCACAGGCTCCCTAAACAAATTTACGGTGAGTGGCTTGTGGTAAATGCTCCAAAGGCGGCCAGAGAAAACGCTTTAAAGACACTCTGAAAATCTCACTTAAAGATTTTGGAATTCATCTTGACACATGGGAGACTGCTGCTAAAGACCTAATTCATGGCGTACATCATTACATAAGGGTGCAGGCACTTGTAAAGCAACCAGGACTGCAAGAGCTGTGAAGAAAGGGCAGGAAATCCTCCTCCTGGAACGTCAAGCATTCTTTGCCCACATTGTCAAAGAACATTTCGAGCCAAAATAGGCCTTATCAGCCTTCCTAGAACTCATGGCCCCATACTTTCAACCCCACTGGATGAAATGAATGGTCATCATCATTCTTGATGGACAAACAACATATAATTGCAATAGTGGTAGCGAGACATAACTGCTCATGTCATCTATAATTAGTAATTAATGAATAATAAATGGTGGCCATTTTTAATTGCTAATTAGGTCATTGCACATCCTATTGAAAAGGGAAACTAGCCGCTGGGCCCATAGCATCACTCCGGATAATAAAATATACATCTTGCAAGACTCGTAAGCTAACATTAATATTCATCATTGGCATCTTGCCATCTTGACAGACGATAGTTTGTGCTTTAAAAAGGCATAATAACTTTTACCTATGGTGGTAGTGAATGTGACTGATAAGGCCAATTCACGCTGTAAATGTTCGTTCACATTGGGTGCATGTGTATACGTGGTCATTTTCACCATCATGCACCATCTTACGTCTCACACGCTCGGTGTGTGACTCATCTGCAATAATTTTCTCCTTTGTTTTTATTCCATTTCTGATGTTTGCCCTCCATGCAACACGTTCAGCGGCAACTTGCTCCCAATGTGCTTTATCAATGCCTGTATCAGACATGCCCCGCTTACACACATCTTTGTATCGTAGTAGAGGCCGACCTTGAGATATCTTACCCATCTGTAATTCACCAAAAAAGATGTCCTTTGGTATTCTACCATTATCCATCCTCCTAAGATGTCCTATCCATCTAAGTGTACAAAGACTGAGCATGGAATAAACCGTCACACAACCTGATCTTTCAAATACTTCAGTATTTGTGTTTTTGTCTTGCCACTTAATACCAAGAATTCTTCGCAGACACCGCATATGAAAGCTGTTTAAATGTTTCTCTTGGTATGAGTAAGTTGTCCAGGTTTCACTGCCATAAAGAAGAGTACTAAGGACACAGGCTTGATAGACAAGGACTTTTGTTTTGGCAGTAAGCTTCCTGTTCTCCCAGACTCTTTTTCTTAATCTGTTCATTGTTGCTGCCTTACCAATCCGGATGTTGATTTCCTGATCTAGGGATAATTTGCTATTTACCACTGATCCTAGATATGTAAAATGGTCTACCATCTCTAGTTCGGCGTCGTCAATAAAGATTGATGGTACCCCATGTGCACCTTGTGACATAATCTGTGTCTTCTTTTTGCTAATTGTTAAACCAAATTCAGAACAAGCATTGGAGAATGCAGATAGTTGACATTGCAATTCTTCCTCAGAGTTGATCGTAACTGCAGCATCATCTGCAAAAAGCAACTCTCTGATCAGTACCCTCCTAATTTTGGTCTTGGCCTTCAATCTCTGAGCATTGTAGAGGCCGCCATCTGAGCGTGAGTGAATGTATATACCACCATCCTGATCACGAAAGGCATATTTTCAGTAGAAGTGAAAAGTATATTCCAAAGAGGGTGGGAGCTAGTACACAACCTTGCTTAACTCCACACTTGATTTCAAATTCTTCAGAAGCTGCACCATCAAACTTGATTACCGGGAAGGTTAACCCGGTCAACAAATGCCCGCAGAAGTCGGATGTGTCGGCCTAACGGCGCAAGAACGCAGCTCTGCTGTAAACAGGCACAACGCAATCACACTCCGAAAAAACAACTCCGGATGAACGAAGAAGAAGAAGAAACTTGATTATACCCTTCATGCCTGTGTGGAACGATTCCACAATGGACAGAAGAGTTGGTGGGCAGCCAATCTTCTTTAGTGCCTTGAACAGACCCTTCACGACTGACCAAATCAAATGCCTTTGTGAGGTCGATGAAGGCAATAAACAGTGGTTGATTCTGTTCACGGCATTTTTCTTGCATTTGTCGCAATGAGAATATCATATCAATGGTAGACCGGTTCTGTCGAAAGCCACACTGTGATTCGGGGTAGACTTGATCTCCTAGGACTTGAAGTCTGCGCAGAATAATTCTGGCAAATACTTTTCCAACAATACACAGAAGTGAGATACCCCTATAGTTGTTGCAGTCGCTCCGATCGCCCTTGTTCTTGTACAGTGTTATGATGCTTGAATCTTTGAAATCCTGTGGGACTTGTCCTTCTCGCCAGCATAGCTCTATTAGCTGGTGGATCTGTAGAGTGAGTGTGTCTTGCCCACTCCTGATAACCTCTATTGGAATCCCATCCTTACCTGGAGTCTTGCCAGATGCAAGTTCATTTATAGCACACTTAACTTCTGTTATGGTGGGAAGTGTGTCCAGGTGGTCAAGAGTTGGTAGAGCCTCTATGGCGTTGAGGGCATCATCCGCTAGTTTGGTCTCACTTGAGTAAAGCTCCAAATAGTGCTCTACCCATCTGTCCATCTGCTGTTTCTTACCAGTTATGATTTCTCCAGTCAAGGTTTTCAATGGTGCACTTCTTTTGATCATTGGACCACAGGCTTTCTTTATTCCTTCATACATGCTTCTGATGTTTCCCTTATCACTTGCGATTTGAATGGACTCACATAACTTGATCCAATAATCATTTGCACACTGCCTGGCAGCCTTTTGCACATCCTTCCTAGCTTGCTTTAGCTCACTCAGAGTGTTATGCGTTGGTCTTTCCTTGTTTCTTAGAGAGCTATCTTCTTCTTATCAATCAAGGGCTGCAGAGTCTGGCTGTTTGCCGCAAACCAGTCCTGCCTCTTATGATCCACAGTGCCGTAAACCCCTACGGCAGTTTTATAAAGAGTTTCCTTAAGTTGACCCCACTTTTCATTTACTGTACAATTTTCTGGTGTATCAGTGAAAGCGTCTTCAAGTTGCTGTTGAAACTGAAAGCACTTTTCAGGATCGTGAGTGTTAATAATATTAATCTGGGGCTAGATTTGTGTTTAGCTGTGTAGATTCTCTTTGGTCTCAGTCTAACCCTTGCAACAACCAAAGAATGATCCGTATCACAGTCAGCACTGTGGTAACTTCGAGTCAATGATATATGGTTCAGATGTTGTCTCCGTGTGATGATGAAGTCCAGCTGGTGCCAATGGCCGGATCTTGGATGTTTCCATGTGACCTTATGCAGCTCTTTTGTTTTAAAAAAGGAGTTTGTAATACATAGGTCATTTCTGGTGCAATGCTCCAGCAGCCTTTGCCCATTTTCATTCATGCGACCGATGTATTTTCCAAGGCACACTGGCCATGAACTCGAGTCCTTGCCCACACGAGCATTGAAATCACTGAGCATATAAATGTAGTCAGATTTTGGAACTGCCTTGATCACGGTTCCTCATACAACGAATCCTTCACATCATCAGAGGTATCGAGTGTCGGTGCATATGCAGTAATAATAGTCTTTCACTTCCTCCTGCTGGAATTTCAATCATTCCCAGTAGCGAATTCTTCACTGCAAAGCCCACACCGTGTTGCCTTTTCGGCCCTTCCAAAAAAAGGTGTAATTGTTTTCCCTGAGTGACCCTTCCTCAGCGAGGCGAGTCTCCTGCAGGCCAGCAATATCAATGTAAGACGATTGAGTTCGGCATCAATCACAGCCATTTTTCTCACATCGTTAATATTGGTCAAGTCAGTGGAAAATCCTGGACACATGGTTCTCACGTTCCAGGTTGCAAGCCGTAGCTTGAGGTTTCTATTTTTCTTTTTATTAGTACCTGGTGCATTGGTTTTACAGCCTGCGATTCAGATTTTGTCCTAGCCCCAAGCACCCATTGAAGCAGGCAGGCTGTGGCGGATCAGCACCCAATTGGCCGGGGGCTGCCCAGCTTGAGGCGGGCGGTAGCTGATCAGTGACACCTGTAGGTGTCTCCCACTGTCAGAGGCAACGCGTGGCGCCCCATGTCTACGCCAATTGACAGGGACTTATAACCCGTAACAGTTGCCTCTCGCTTTGATTCCGAGACCTGTTGAGACCAGGGATGGAGTTATTGCCTCTTCATAGCACAAAGCCTGGGCTAAAATATAGAGATCATGTGTTGCCCATGCAGCATGATCCCTCTCTCGGCCTGCCTAGTTCACTCCAGAGGAAAGGTAACACCTCTACATCTGGAACAAGACAAGCTGCAGAAGCTGCCGGATCAGCAAAGCAATGCTCTAACTGTCCGCCTGTCGGAGCTTCGATCCTAGACCAGCCGCCAACCAAGGCTTAGGGCCTGGTCTGCCCTGCCATGACATTTTGCCTTTAGGTTGCATTTCCTCGCACCAGGGTAAGGCTTGTACCCTCCCAATTGCGCTCTTCCGCCTAACATTAATAACACACAGGGTAATTAATGAATTAGTAATTAATTAGCACCCATTTTTAATTGCTAATTGGGTCATGACGCATCATATCTAAACATAGATGACATGAGCAGTTAGGCTCACTGCCCCAATCACAATGATGTATGGTTACTAAGAATTATCGTAGTAAGAAACTAAAATTTGATCATTTCAGCTTCACTCCAACTGGGACACAAATGAAAGCTGCTCAGGGAGCAGAATGATTCAATCCTGAATAATTCTTTGTTTAAGATCCTGACACTCAAATGTGAATATTTCCGCTTAGAATTGTCATACAGGCATCATTGAGGTACCGTCGGATTTGGTTTTTCAAGGTCTATCTATCTGTGGTGGTCTCGTAAGTAAATACCTAATTTGAAAAACATGATCAGTAGGTCAGACATATGAGACCACCACAGTTTGAAAAATAACGGTGATTATAAGTAAACATTTGCTAATAACGTAGGGACATTATTCGCAAACGGCTGATCACATGACCTATTCGCAAACAGCTGGTCCCGTGACCTATTCACAAATGGCTGATCACGTGACCTACGTTTGACTACATTATTAATGTTTGTGGCAATATCATTGTGTCCTCAGTAGTGTAGTGGTTAGTATCTCCGACTGTCACGCGGGAGACTGGGGTTCGACTCCACGCCGGCCAATGTTTTTTTTAAAAAACTGAGTTTATATACCCTTATTGGTGAGTTCAAATACCCTTGTCGATGGGCACCCAAACAATTGCAAATCCTGTCATTATCTTCTTCCTCCCTCACCTTCCTCTCTCCAGTTGTATGGACAGATGGAGAAAGAGACGAATAAAAGGAAATTCAAAAGAACGACATCTATCAAATAAGCAAAGTATATTACTGAAAAGAAGGCGGACAAGAAATAGATGACAGGTGTAATCTTAGAGTTGATGGACAATATAAAACAAAGTAAAAGCGACAAATAATATTCATCTTCCAATGGAGCCTAGATTCTCAAATAAATCATGTCAACCTCTTCGCAGGTAGAGTCTTCAGTTTTACACTGGGTGAGGCAGTCAGTCTTGTGGCACCTTACCTTAGATGCCTCCTACGTCAAGCATGGTAGATTACAGTGTAACTATTTATAGGTGCCAGTAACACACAGCCGGTCTCCCTGGCGAAGTGTGTTAAAGACATTAATCGTAATCCGGTATACTCACGTACGAAACACAGTTGTGGGAGATTCGGTAGCGGATCGCGACGCGCTGTTAACTTACGGAGGTATGTGAGCCGGTCGTTCAGAAAGCAATGGCAAACAACTGAATGTAAAACTTGCCAAGACAGCAACAGCAGCTGAAAAATGCTGGTGTTGACTGCAATGTCCTGAAAGGATATGCGAAAAAAGACAGACAAGAAGAGAGAATAATAGTCTTCTTAAGCCAATCGACGGCGGTAGTAAATGTCATGTAACCAGATGTTTGCTAATAATGTACGGGACTTTATTAGCAAATGTTTGCTTATAAAGTCTCCCTTGAAAAATCTAATCCAACGGTAACAATGGTATCTCAATGATTCAAAGAAGCCTATGTAATCCTGTATGAATGTAAATTCTAAGCGGAGATTAACATGAAATGTAAATCTTTCTAAAACTAAATTGTAATTAAAGTTAAACCTAACATAAGGCACTTTTATTACTTTTAAGTGCAATCAATATTTTACTTTTATTTTTAATATACGGAGTGACTATTCGCAATTCTATTGCGAATAGAAAAAAATTATATTCGCAATGGAAGTAGGTCACATGATTATTCCTATGCGTGTTTCTATATTACAATATTTTGTTGATCTATTAACGTGTCCTCAGTAACATAGTGGTTAGTGTCTCCGCCTGGTACACGGGAGCTCGAGGATCGATTCCCCGCCGGGGAGGCAACATTTTTTTTTTCATTTTCAGGAATTAGGTGACACTAATGCTAATCTGATTATTTCGCTTTACTTTAGGCACATGTTTTTTACGGATTTTGTGTGTCAGGTGTTGTTTATCTTGCTGCACAAGAACCTGCGCACTTGTCTTTCTGTTCTTATCTGTCCTCTACTTTTGTTGTCTTGGGAAAGGCGCTTAGCCATCCGAACACGAGTTCTTCTCTCTCTCTCTCGCTCTAAGTCTTGATCTCCCACCTCTCTCTTTCTTGTCTTTACAACTCTTTAACGTCTTTCAATACATCTTTCTCATATCTCTGTCCCTCACACTTTCTTCGTTATCTATCTCTCTCCTCTTTCCTTATCCTTGTTTATTTAATCATTCATGAGGCCAGTTAGTCGAAAGCCTGGTGTTTGAATTGCTTAATCATGTCTCTCTGAGGCGAAGCATATTACTGGAGGCCATAGAAAGTGTCAAATTAAGAGAATCATCACTGCTGCGATATTATCAGGACATAAATAGTACTAGTAGGACGGTAACGTAAACAAACATGGATGCCTGGAACAGTAAGTGTACAGAAACGAAAGTTAACAATTCTTGAACTCGCCTGGGGACAGAATTATTTGTAGGGATCGTTATTTGTATTGGGGATACCTGTTCTGAAAAATTATTCTTGATAATGATATTTAAACAGGACTAACGTAATGTAAAAATAAAACGGGATGCCAAAAGAACGGACAGAAGTAAGAAGAAGAGTGATTCATTAAAAAATACGGAGAATTCGGCAGAATTAAACTCGCAACAGTGAACATTCCTATTTAAATTAACCACCTTCTTAGACTTCTTAATGGCCCAAACTAACATTGACTAGTGAGCAGACGCTGTGACATGTTTGGTACTTCCCGCAATTCGATTGCGAATATAATTTTTTTCTATTCGCAATTCCATTGCGAATAGAGCCTCCCTATTTAAAATTGTGTGCAGAATTCAAAAATACATGGCACGATGGAACACGCTACGAGGAATAGAGACTTCATTTATTCGCAACTTGGTTGCGAATAGAGACTTCGGTACTTTTGCTTTCTTTCACCCCAAACAAACTTTGCCAGCTATATTTAGAGTCACCAGCTATATTTAGCGCCGACGGTGATCTCCTCTGTGTTCGGGTGGAGTGCGTGTCAGTGTGTTTCAATTGCCCCACACCACAGTGTTGTTTCTTTGGGCTGTGGCAACCGTTTCTGTCTCCCTTCGATCCTCATTTGCATCGGTCCTGCAATCACTTTCCGGTTAGAGTTAGGGTTAGGGGGTAGGGTTAGGATTAGGGTACACACACTACCGCCGCCGCATAGAATTGCGCACCGAGCTACGGCGCAATACACGGAAACCCCCTGAATGTTCGGCGCAACACAGGGAACCCCTGGATGTGACGTCATACCCTGGGATTCCCTTTTGTTTGGGGTGAATGAAAGCAAAAGTACCGACTCGTTTATTCGCAACTTGGTTGCGAAATAAACTCTCCCATATAAATAAGTTTTAAAATTTTAACTGAAATAACTAACTTACTGCTGTCTTACAGTCACTTACCCACAATTTTCTCTGCACAATTGAATTGTACCATAGACTTGAACTTGATTTAAGACGTTTATGGGGTTATATTCACAAATATTACATTGTAATACAATTAATTATTTCCTTCCCAGAATAATTACTTAATTCTATAATTGTCGTTCACGACGCTGCGTGCCTTACCTACCAAAACCAAAATAAACAACTTTTGTAACACAAACAGGAAGTAGCTCCATTGAATCCCCTGGATAGAAAACCACGTTGTGTTGTAAACAGGGTTGCCATTCTAGATATTTTATATCCAGATCTAGAGGTTTTTGCTGGCGTCTGGATATCGTTTTCTGACGTTTGGATGCTGGATGCAATTCTAGATACTTTTGATTTAGAGTTTGGAGATCTTGGATACTTTCTAGATTTTACTTTTCTTTCGATGTCATTTACCCATTTTTTTGGACGCGTGTAAATTATGATAACTGCCATTATTTAAACTTTGAACTGACTTAGGTCAACGCTCAACATTCTGGCAACCCCCCGGTAATGAGTAAAAGGGCGCATAAATTATCTCTATCTCATCATGTTCCTCTTGTACCTTGCGGTGTCGAGGTGAAGTATAATACTATAATAATAAACTTCGTGAGAGTTCCCGATTATGGGCTTCATATATCGATATCCCCACGGACTCTGCTATTCCCTCCATGCAAGGTTTACGTGGTCGGCCTCTTCCTCTGTTTCCATCTGGTCTGTACATCATTGCTTGTTGTCGTATGCTGTTGACTGGTAACCTACTTGCATGGCCAAACCATTTGATTTGCTGCTTTCTAATAAAATCTAGTGCTGCTTTAACCCCCACTTTAGTCCTGATTTCTTCATTTCTGATCTTATCTCTTCTTGATACGTTGAGTATTCTTCTCAGGAACCTCATTTCTGTTGTGATTTTTCTTTTCTCTTTTTTTTTTCTCATTGTCCAGGTTTGGCATTGGTAGCATAGAGTTGGTAGGAAAATTGTGTTGTAAAGTGCTTTCTTAGTAGTTACTGATACATGTTTGTTCTTTAGTATTGGTGTCATTTGTCCAATGAGTTGATTTGCCTTATTGCACCTATTTTCGATCTCGTCTTCTGATCTGCCATTTGATGATATTATACTTCCCAGGTACTTGAAACTCTTCACTTGTTTCAAGGGATGTTTGTTTAGGTGAATTGTTGTTGTTTGTTCTTCTTTAGTTATAGTCATTACCTCTGTTTTGCTTGTGCTAATTTTCATGTTATGTTCCCTACACATTTCACTTAGACTATTCATGTGGTCTTGTAATTCAGCTTCTGATATTGCTATGAGTGCTTGGTCATCCGCAAACAGGAGTTCTCTAATGGTTAGATTTGCAGATGGTTCTTCTTCTGTGTTCTCGTCATGTGGTATTCTTGCTATCTCTGCTTGGCTGGTTTCTTTACATATGTTGTCTATATATGTTATGAACAAGAGAGGGGACAGGACACAACCTTGTCGTCGTACTCCAGATCTTATAGTGAAGGGTTCTGAGTGTCCTCCAGTTGCTCTCACTATGCATTCACTGTTGTTGTATAAACTTCTACATAGGTTTGTTAGATGTGTACTCACTCCATATTGTTTAAAGATTTGCCACAACTTGTTTCTATCTACTCTATCGAATGCCTTCTCTTGGTCGACAAAGGCTAAGTAGAGTGTTTCATTGAATTCAATTGATTTTTCTATAAGTTGTCTAGTTTTCTATTAAGTTGCATAAATTATAATAACATAATTTTACTGTAAACTCACTGTGCTGCCACTCATTGCTGTGATGCCGACTTAGTGATTCTTTTCATGTGAATTTGGCTGCAACTAGTACAGATAATGGTTGGTATCAACCATGGCGTTTATGCAAAATTGAAGGAAGATATCCCATCTTTAATCCTCATAAAATGTGCGTGTCATTCCTTGCAGCTAGCATTTTCACATGCCTCATCAGAAAATTTACCAAGGGATTTGGAATTCCTTATTGCTGAAATACATAACTGGTTCTCCAAATCATCTGTCAGACAACAGCAATATGATAATTTATATAAAGCATTAAATAATAGTTCCCCGCCATTGAAAATTATGTCATATTGCAAGACTAGATGGTTATCAATTCAACCAACTGTTGAAGTAATTGTGAACCAATGGTTGGAGTTGAAGACACATTTCGAAATAACAAGACAAAGTGAAAATCTCGATGACCGGACTAGTGGTCAGTTCTCAATGACTGGAGTAGTGGTCACAGCTGAAATACTATATGGAATGTACAGTGATGTAAAAGTTTTGGCATTCCTTCTCTTTTTACAATCTATTTTAAGTGAAGTGAAAAAAGTTAATAAACTGTTTGAATCTCAAAATGTTGATAAAGTTAAATTACCTGACGATCTCACTTTGCTATTTCACTCAATTGGTAAAAGACTTATATTGCCAACTTCTAAAGCGGACTTGTTCACTTGCACTACAGAGAGCTATATAGCTCCTAAGCCATACCTGGGATACCAAATCGAATAAAAAATTAATGGTTTAAAAACAAAAGGACTGTTAACAGAAAATGAAGAGAACAACTGTGGTAAGTTAAAAAGAAATGAGGATGGGATCCCCAAATTCTAATAGCCAACTGTTAAAAGAAACTTGAAAATGGCTCGTTACAGACTCCCTAGGGGTTGGAGGGTGATCAATAGTTGAAGTTTCTTCACAGAGGGCCAGTGGAGCCCCGGAAGTTTACAGTACTCCGATAAGGGAAATTTTCCCCTGGAAAATCAGAGATACTTGTATTATCCGGCCACACTTGGCTCCACTCTTTAGTTGTAACTAATGTATTTGGTCTAATTAGCACTATAACTCAACAAGGAAAACGACCAACACCTTGATACACATTATAATACTGTAATGAGATAATATGGTGGTGGGTTCCTGTGTATGTATGTTAGAGTGACATATGATATCAGATACACTATTCAGCATAACACCATTAATGAAATAAACCAATCATTAGCCCAATAAGGAATTAAAGTTCCCAACTCTACACTACTATTAAGGTACACTGTCCTTGACTGATAAATGGCACTAAACCAAATGTGTCTCTGAGTTCTTCACAACAATAATCTATTGTCCAGAGTGTCACATCTACTCTAATTATTCTTGATGCACTCCTAATGGCACTCGAGCAATGTTCTTGAAGGTATGAGTCTTCCGATGTAACTACTCTTGTTGTAGATCCTACGTGGGAGGGTGTTACATGGGGTATCTCGGTTCTAGAGTCCTGGACAACACAGACTATACTGTCAGGTACTTAGCTGTTCATCCCTGGGTTGTAGGGTTGTGGCATAGGAGAAGCAGTTGAGATAAAATGATGCTGTTCCTCCAGAATGACCACCATCAGCATAAAGGTCTCTGCCCAGTTTTTGTCTTCAATATAACCACCACCCTTGAGAAATAGGATAAAAAACCATATAGCTATCTTTCCCAAGAGCTGAGTTAGGGGAAAAATATAAGCGAAGGGAGAAGGGATCCTTTTCTTAGCTCAGGGTAGTCCAGCCTGGCTATCCTGTGTGCCTAATGTTGTTCTATAATCTCAGTTGGAGGTGTTCACCTCACCTACTGGCACGAATTGTCCTCTTCCTTCAGGCGTTCTGCAGGCTAGTCCTTCTCTTGTCCGTAGAACGATATGAGCCCACTGCCTGGTCAATGCTTTCCTTCTTACGGGAAAACACCCGCCTAATCCTTCATCATTTTCCCATATTCCCATTACACATCTAAAATCTTACAGGGTAGTTTTTAGAAAAGTATCATTCACAAATAAAACATATGAATTATTTTAACACAAATCATATAGAGTCAGAACATGTAATACACTTTAGAACATAATTTTCCAGACATAGAATATAATAACTATCTCTGAGAACATGTTTGCTTTGTTATAAAGTATAGATCGTCCCTGAAGACTCTGAGAAAGTGTATCATTCATCAAATACAAGACTAACGCATCAAAAGATTCATTAAGAATTCTCCATGCCGAAGGATGACTTATCTACTCATCAGAATAGTTTCTCTAAGTCAAGAAAATCTTCTCTATCTTCTGAGCCTGTCTCTAGATTTATATATATATATATATATATATAATATATATATATATATATATATATATATATATATATATATATATATATATTCCTGGGTAAGAGATCTCAGGGTCGGCCTCTACTACGATACAAAGATGTGTGTAAGCGGGACATGATTGATACAGGCATTGATAATGCACATTGGGAGCAAGTCGCCGCTGAACGTGTTGCATGGAGGGCAAATATCAGAAATGGAATAAAGTCAAAGGAGAAAATTATTGCAGAAAAGTCACACACCAAGCGTTTGAGACGTAAGGTGGTGCATGATGGTGGAAATGACCACGTGTTCACATGCACCCACTGTGAACGGACATTTACAGCGCAAATTGGCCTTATCAGTCACACTCGCTACCGCCATAGTTAAAAGTTATTATGCCTTTTTATAGCACAAACTATCGTCTGTCAAGACGGCAAGGTGCCAATGATGATGATGATGATGATGATGATGATTCCTTATCACAAAGAACAAGTGCTCTTTATAGAAGACATCTATCTGTTAACTTTTACAGAGGTAGAGGTATATAAATTATTAATTACCTTACTCCCCAGGACAAGTATTATATCCACACGAATGAAACACGTCTGCTTTCAGCCTCACATGGTAACTAAACTGCTAAACTGGCGCCTAAGTTGCCGCTTGTAACTTTATATATCTCCTCTTACACCACAATCTTTATGTCCTCGACGTGACAATCACATTCTACCAACATCCATCCAATTACCGTCCAATTTCACCGATAACAATTCCTGTTATCCTTCCTGGTTTCTTTGCTGCGGGCACAGAGTTTTTACCTGTAATGAAAACATCAACAGTGCGCTCTCTGACCTATGCAATTGTCTGCTAATGAAATCACAACACGCGCTTGATACTATTTTCTCCGATGTAGGTCTCAGTTGACATGTGACAGGTAATAGATTATGCTTGGGTAACGCCGAAAAGTCTTTGTTCCCGCTGAATCACTCTGCATTTTCTTCCTGGGGTTTAAGTTTTGGAAACTTAAAGAAACTGCTTGCCGTCTGTCTTTCCAGTTAAACACTGTTGTCTATCTTTATTTTGCCCTTGTATATGGTGCGTTCGCTATTCGTATGATGACGGGCATGAGACATGTCACAACAACTTAAGAAAGCGCTGTCAAGATTTTCTTCTCTCATTATTCAAGCAGTTGAAGCAGAGACTTCCTGAAAATTTAGATGTATTGAAAAATATTTCACTCTTTTCTTTTACCAACATACTTCAGCCAGTAAAGGGCATATCAAAATATTGTCAAGTTATGAAATTTTTAGGGGCTACTGATAATAGTGTGGCGGAAGCAGAATATCAGTTAACCAAAATAAATTTGGTTGACTGGAGAAACAAAACAGAAACTGAAACCTTTTGGAGTGAAGTAACACAATTTAAAGATGCCTCAGGTAACAGTTCATTCTGTGAGCTCTTTGAATGTGCGATGTCTGCCATGATACTACCCCATTCAAATGCTGATGTGGAAAGAGTTTTCAATACTATGAATTATACAAATGTAAACTAAGAAACTAGGATGAAACTTGACCTCTTAAATGCTATCTTGACAATAAGATTTGGCCTGGTGAGAGCAGGAAAATGCTGTTTCAACTTATCAGCTCCCTGATCGTGTATTAAAAGAAATTGGAACAGCTAAAGCATGCCAGAGTAATTTTGAATCTGAAGCTTCAACTCATCATCTAAACTAAAAACTAAGTGCATCTTGTGAGACAGACATCAGTGAAGCGTGAGGACATGATTCTATAAGGTAAGTCACATCAATTTTTTTTTAAATGTTGCATATCCCTTACGGGACGTTGCAGTCAACATCAGCATTTTCAGCTGCTGTTGATTACTAGGCAAGATTACGCTCAGTAGTTTGCCATTGCTTTCTGAGCGACCGGACTCACATACCTCCGTAAGTTACCAGCGCGGCTCGAACCTGCTTGCCGGTTCGGGCGCAGCTGGTTTACTCACGAGAATATACGGGGTTACGGCAAAGCCGTAAATTCCTTCGCCAGGAGACGGCAGTCACATCAATACATATGTAATTTCTTACTTTCTCAATCTGGATATTTTTCCTAGATACTTTCCAACGAAATCTAGAAATTTATGGATGTTGTTTGGGCCGTTTCTAGATTCTTTTGGTCAACAAAGAGTGGCAACCCTGGTTGTAAACAGCAAGAATGGTCTCGGGGTATGATGTCCGCCTCGAGTGCTGGAGGTCTCGGAATCAAGCCCCGGTGAGGGCCGGGATGTTTTCACGAAAAAATGTCCCCTGCTCTCTCGGTGGTGAGATCGGACACCCGTGTGTATGTTTGCGAACGTACAAAATCCCTTGGCAATTGGAAATCGAAAAAGAGAAGCCTAACGGCGCTGCCAGGGCAAAATTTCGAGGTAAAAATCTACCCAAAGTATTTCAGGATCCTCGCCGGTGCTACGGAGTTCGTGCACTGAGCTGAGATTCTCCGGACCCAGGTTTGAGTTTAGGAGTAGAAACGGAGCACTTATGGGTTACACCCGTGTGCCGTGATGTTGATCCGTCGACTAAACTAATTGATTTATTTGTTGTTTTCGGGATGTGAGATTTAAATATTGAGCACAACCCACTACTGGCAACGCTGATCGTATTCTGGTATGAACCTAAGGTCTATCCACGTCAATGTGGAAGCCTAGACTCGAGTTTCGCTCTCGTTTGAGATCATCGGTTGTGCATATCATTGACCGGACCCGGAAAAAAAACCCCGGATCACGGCGTGTGAAGCGGACGTGTAACCACTAGACCACGCGGCCACGCTGGACAAGGCCAAATTACCACAACAGAATATTACAACGTCACCCATCGTAGGCTGTAGCTGAAGATTTGCCCGATCGCCGCGACTGACGTCCGTCAATCGATGTGGACCCGAACGATCAAGTCTTTCACTTGCAAGGCACACCAGGCCCGCCTAAAGTCCAGCAAGCAATAATTTAAAATTTATTTATGTGATTGTTTCGGGATTTGAGATTTAAATATTGAGCACAACCCACTACTGGCAACGCTGATCGTATTCTTGTATGAACCTAAGATCTATCCACGTCAATGTGGAAGCACTAGACTCGAGTTTTGCTCTCGTTTGAGCTCATTTAGTAGTGCATATCATTGACCGGACCCGGAAACAAACCCCCGGGTCACTGGTGGGGAAGCGGGCGTGTAACCACTAGACCACGCGGACAAGGCAAATTATCACAACAGAATATTACAACGTCACCCACGTAGGCTGTAGCTCAAGATTTGCCCGATCGCCGCGACTGACATCCGTCAATCGATGTGGACCCGAACTACAGCTTGAGCTACAGCCTACGATGGGGGACGTTGTAAAATTTTTTTGTGAAAATTTTGGCCCTTGCCAGCGTGTGCCGCGTGGTTAGTGGTTAACGCCGCTTCACACGCCAGGACCCGGAGTTGTTTCCGGGTCCGGTCATGATATGCACTACTGATGAGCCAAACGAGAGCGAAACTCGAGTCTAGTGCTTCCACATTGACGTGGATAGACCTTAGGTTCATACCAGAATACGATCAGCTTTTGCCAGTAGGGGGTTTGTGCTCAATATTTAAACTAAATAGTCGTTAAAATGTCATCATCAAGTGCACTGCCAGCTGGCGTGGTGTTCATGTCTCTCCACTTATCTCGGTCTTTGGTGTTCTGGATCAACCCTGCTGATGATATTCCTCCATGCCCCCGTCTAAACCCACCAGCATCATTTTCTTGGGTCTGCCTCTGCCTCTCTTCCCCTCTATCTTTCCCGTGTCATGATATTCTCCCATGCCTCTCTTCTCATCACATGACCTAGGAAATATGTTTGTATCTTTCTTATTTTTGTATATAGGTTCTAGTTCATAAACCTCTTTCGGGCAATCGTGTTATTATTGGCAGTCCAAGAATTCGCAATATTCGCCTTAGAAACCACAGTAGTATACTAGGAAGGAGTCAATATCATTTTGTGGTGCGCACCACATTGTGCGAGTAGGGTGGCCCACGTAGTGTACCACGTGGTGCGGGTGGTACCCGGTAGTGCGTGGTGCTGGTACCTTGTGGTGCGGGGTGATGGGGCTTGTATAGTGACGTCAACGGTCCTCCTTTTCGTGTCTTGGGTTGTTAATCGTTATTTGGCAGGAAAAATCTGGTCTAAAGCGGCGGGGGATCGGTCTCTTGGTATGTGTGTGTGTTGGGGTGGTTTTTGTGTGGTGTGGGGTGTGTGTGTGGTGTGTGTGTGTGTGTGTGTGTTTGGCCTGGAAAAGTCGGGGTCTACTGAGAAATGGAGGGATGGTGTCCATGGATGAGTGACCACTACTCCAGTATTGAGAACTGACACTAGTCCGTTCATCGAGAATTGACCACTAGTCCAAGTATCAAGGCGTAGTAAACACGGACAGCCGTCTCCACCCTTGTACCTTGCCAGTACCGATATGAGGCAGACAGCGGTAAATTTGTGTACTAAAAGTAGGTTTACCGTAGAGGGGAAATTTTTGTCATAGTAGAGCATTTCACGCGATCACTATGAACTAACACGAAAACGAATAAGTAAAGGAAAAGTGAGTGCAAAACACATGATGATTCTGAATGACAAGGGAAAATACTCAAAGAAGTGCGTATCACGTGACAATAGTTGGGCAGCCCAGGGGAAGGGAAGGGAACAGCGGGAAAAGGGTTTTGTCCGGCCGGGGTTTCGCTGTTGAAGAACGACGTGGAACTGATTTTGAAGCCAAGTAAGATTATTTGACTTTGCTTCAGTATTCAGTCGTAATGATGCTTCAGCAGAAGCGAAGGTGTTCCAGACATTTGCGGGCTGATCGAATAGCCATTCAAAACCTGTTTACAGTGCGCCGAGTTGACGGCGTTTCAGCAATGCCCAACGCCCGACGCCAAAAGCAGTTGACAGTAAGTGTGACCTTTGCTTAGTCAGCGATTGTGTTAGAAAATGTGCAAAGGAGATGTCTCGCATCTAAGTTGAGAACAGTGATTATGCACGTTATATATTTATCACATGCTATCCCTCACCATTCGGGAATGTTTGAAGTTATTTGCTGTAATAATCGTCAACAATAAATATTGGAGAATGTCAAGGACATCAGGTTGTTCAGTGTTTATGTGCTATGAATGTTCCTGCTCAAGTCTGTCATGAGGCTGAATAAACGAGCCAGTAATCAGCCCTTGGCAACCTCTTTAAACAAAAAAACATAACTAAACAATCAGAATACGATAGACTGATAACTACAACATCGGTTGCAAAAAGTCAATACTCATCCGCATGTAAGTTAATCCAGGGGTTTATTTTCCCCCGTATGAACGAGTTGGGTTTTTAATATTATTGATATCTCCGTCATTAAAAATAGTTTGCGATGTAATAAAAGTCCATATAAATGTCAGTAGGGGATTAAAGACTTAACATATTGTTGGGGCATCCACAAAAATCTAATAGCACTACCCTTTTTTTTTTCTTTATGCCGGTAGGGGCTTTATAGACTTAATCACACCACAGTGCACGGTTTAATACATCATGTCACCTGGTGTAGGCGCATCCCCAAAAAACCACTATAAATACTGGGAATTTCATACAAAACCACGCTCGCCCAGCCTGCTGAACCCGACACAATGGTGAAAATAGACCTGGACCACAGTTGACCCAGTGAGTATATGTCTCGTTGGTTTAAAAAACTGCCCTGTGTGTGTGTATATGTGTGTATATGTAGATATAGATGTGTGTATGTATATCTGTGTGTGGTGTATATTATATATATATATATATATATATATAAAATATTATATATATATATATATATATATATATATATTATATATCTGTGTGTGTTTGTATGTCTGTATGTATATACATATGCGTGGTGTATGGATATGTATGTGGGATGTATATATGTATGTGTATAGAATGTATATATGGGATGTGTGTATGGTATGTGTGTGTATATGCACACACATATACACACAATACACACACATACATATACACTACACATACACACGCAAACATATATACATACAGACATATTAAAATACTCACACACAGAAAGAGACACACACAGACATATACATCATATACACATACAATATACATACACACACCGCATGTGATATACATACAGACATACAAACACACACAAGAGAGAGACATATAAAATTCTATACGCATACATATATACAACACACATACAGACACACACGCACATCTATATACATACATATATAAACACTATAGGGTAATAGTTCATGAACTACTCCGTGATATGAAGACAACAAAGGGCCCTCTCTCTTTCTTATGGACACTGGCGTTGTGGTGGTAATTCTGTACTGGGGGTTTGCCCTTTTTTACTCAGGTGGTTCTTTTTACCCGGGTCCCCGGTAACATCACTCGGCCATTTCTTGTGGTCTTTCATACAGTGTTAAAAAAGCTTGATCCACCCCGCCTAAATCCTTCGATATTAAAATTTTCAAATATATTGTGTAGACCATGTGTCAAACATATTGAATGTGTCTTTTTCAATTAGAAATTAACTTCATAGTGTCTATAAATATTAATTTTAAGATATGTCACTGTGCTCACGGGGGACTCATCACAAAGTATATTATACGCTGCATGTTCGTTCAGTGATCTTAAAAATATTAACAGTAAAAAAAAATATGCTGGTCATAAATGTTTTGTGTTGATATTTTTTATAGGTGTGCATGGTCAATGCGTTGAAATACAAAGAACCGTATCTTGAAATCAATCTACTTATTATAAAAAAGAAAAGGGGGCTGAGACATAAAGAACTGGTATCAACCTACTATTATCATACTAGTATCAGAACTTTTTCTTATTGTCAGCCAGGGTCATATCTACTCCTCAGATAGAAGGTCACGTGTTACCCTATGTCAGAATAACTTCACAGAAAAAACGCAGTCTGCTTCGGCATGTTTGCAAGTTCATGGGAGGATTTTACAAAGTCACACATGTCAGATATGCGGCAACTATACAAAAGAAAAGATACCTACAACGACACATTAGAGCACAACACCAACCAACCACAACAGCAACTACACCACAAAACATTGGACACAACACCCGCATCATCGCAACCTGTAATCACTACACCAGCAAAAACATCAACAAAAAGGAAAAGCCCGAAGACACATCCATACGATAACCACCAGACAACAGGGACAAGTGGGAAGCCATCATGACTTACTACAAAGGGGCTGTCGATCATGTTTCCCAATCATATAGTGGTAATAGAAGAATGAGACGACCAGCACCCCCTGATGAGACAAGTAAACGTATAAACCTAACAACTGGAGCTAGTCGGTCTCATAAGAAGAAGTTTCGGATATATATATAATATATATATATATATATAATATATATATATAATATATATATATATATATATAAGCTTAATCAAAGTGCCCCAAATTTGTACTTCATCTGGGTTGGCTCTGTGTAGAGTGCGTCTTACTACCACGAGCACCATGAGGACATAGTGAGTTCCCACTGCGGGGGTACTACTGCAACACTTCACCATATATAGGGTGCGGAAGTTAACGATTAATTAATCGATTAATCGTTTTTTTTTAAGACTAATTTTCTTTAATGTTTAATTGAAAAAAATTCTCTCATCACTTATACAAATGAACCGGATGTCAAAAAAATTGTCGGACATTTTAAGCATAGTGCTGAAACAAAAAACCCAGTTGCAAAATTGTACTGGGTCACCATCGTGTAAGCCGCAGCAAGATGTACCCAAGATGAAACAGTATGTTTATATGCTACAGAGTCCTCT
>JACEFZ010026296.1:0-10754 GCA_014155875.1 Cepaea nemoralis
AATTTTTTAAAGTTCACCCTGGAAATATCGATAAATGAAGCCCATAAACGGGCATCTCCCGTTGTTTATACTTCACCTCGACATCGCAAGGTAAAAGAGGAACAAGATGAGATGAGATGAGAGGTAAATAGCAAATTATCCCTAGATTCGGAAATCAACATCAGGATTGGTAAGGCAGCAACAACAAAGAACAAGTTAACACAAAGAGTCTATGAGAACAGGAAGCTTACTGCCAAAACATAAGTCATTGTCTATCAAACCTTCTCAACCTACTTCTCGTTTTTCAGTGATTCATTCATTACTCTTCTTTATGACGGCAAAGACTGGTTAACTTACTCACATCAAGAGAAACGTTTAAACAGCTTTCATATGCAGTGTCTGCGAAGAATACTTGATATTAAATTGCAACAAACAGTCACAAATACTGAAGTATTGGTATGTTCAGGTTGTGTGACGGTTTATTCCATGCTCAGTCTTCGTAGACTTAGATGGATAGGACATCTTAGGAGGATGGATGATGGTAGAACACCAAAGGACATTTTTTTTTTGATGAATTACAGATGGGTAAGAGATCTTTGGGTCGGCCTCAACTAGGATACAAAGATGTGTGTAAGCGTGACATGATTGAAACATGCATTGATATTGCACTGGGAGCAAGTCACCGCTGAACGTGTTGCATGGAGGGCAAAGATCAGAAACGGAATATAGACAAAGGAGAAATGATTGCAGATTGGTCACACACTTAGCCCGTGAGACGTAAGATGGTGCGTGATAGTGGAAATGACCATATGTTAGCAGACATCCATTGTAGACGAACATATACCTGTACAGCATAAATTTATCTGATTAGTCACATTCGCTACCGCCATGGGTTGTGGGTTATTATGCACTTTTGAAGCCCAATGTAACAAACTATCGTCTGTCAAGATTGCAAGGTGCCAATGAATGAATGCGTGATATGGATATATTTACATAACGCAGTGAATGTGTGATGGGGTTATAATTATATGACCTAGTGAATACGTGAAAGGGATATTCTAATACGAATTAGATAATGTGTGACAGGGATAAATTAATATAACCTGGTGAATGTGTGATACGGATATACTTATATGGCGTAGTGAATGTTTGACAGGGATATACTTGTATGACCTAGTGAATGTGTGAATGTGTTATATAACATAGAGATAATGTGATAGTGATATACTTATATGATGTAGTAAATGTTTGATGGGGATTTACTTATATGCAGGCTCGCGCAGCTGAACAAACGCAGTATCCATATCTGGAAAGCTAGCATAAAGGGGAATGAGTGGAGTGTCAGGAATACTCGCAAAGTGTAGAGGAAAAACCACTTGCACATTTAAACAGATTTCTACTGGGAAAACCCGAAGAGGGGGATTTTGAAGAGGTACGTGGAGCATGCAGTGATTTCAATTCTTTAGTTATGTGTTCAACATGAATAATATATGGGTTTTCCCGTTGTATTATAAAATGAATCTTACCTCATCGGATACTGGGAAATTCATTCAGTAGCATTTCCCTTGCAGAACCTCGCTCGAATATCATCAACCTTCCTGAAAACTTCTCGATCATAAGCAAGATGTCCCGCGTCCGATACACCCATTTGAAGATCACTCGCCACATCCTGCACCCATCTTCTCTTTGGCCTTCCTCTTCCTCTCTTCCCGGGCATATACCTCTCCATTATTGTTCTCTCCAAACTTGCATGTCGTGTCAAGTGGCCAGAATATTTCAATGTTCTCTTTTTATCGTCTTTTGTAGCCAACTTTCTTCAATATTTAGGTCTTGTCGTATGGATACATTTTCTGTATCCAAAATATTCTTAGAACCCGTCTATAACATGTATATTCAAAGACATGTATACGCTTTCAGCTTGTTTAGTACGTGTCCAGGTCTCACATGCGTATGTATCAATGAGAACGATGCATGCTCTTAAAAATCGAACGTCTCTAGTTCCTTCTGTCCCCCTCCACAATTTATTCAGTTGTTTTAATTTTTTGAAGAGCAACATATTCGTCTTTGGCTGGGCGGGTGGCTAAGAAAGCTGGGTTCTCATTCGGGAGACCCGAGTTCGATCCTCGGTACGGTGTGGATTTTTTTCTGTCGGGGCAAAAAGAAAATCCTAACCTACACAAGCTAGGCGGCCTTAATTCCTCAGGTTCAAGAACCCCCTACCCTATATTGCAAGGTACAATAGGTAACAAATGACAGTTTGACAGTGTCACCTTTGTTGGTAATTAATGACGCAGTATATTCGAAATTTTCCACCACCTCCATACACTAAAATACCGGTTGGTTGTACTGTACATAGTGTGTTTTATAAACAGTGGCGTCACTGGGGTTGGTGTCACCCAGTGCGGTAAACTCTTGGTGTCACCCCTCTAGACTTTCACCATGGTCTTCTTCCGAGTGTTCCTGTACCATATATAATCGCATATAGTAATGTTTGTAAAATAAGTCAAAAAGTTAATAAGGACATAAGAAAGAAAACAAATTGAACAATATAACTTCAATACTTCAGGTAAAACATAAATAAAGAACTTCGACAAACTCGGACAAAGTTAAATTTTTGTTATTTAACATTACAATTTCTAAAATTAACAATGAACGGTTATGAAACCCGACTAGACAGAGCTATGACTGCTTTGTCAAATTTGCAATTTTTTTTATTTTGGTGTCACCCCTTGATGGTGTCACCCGGTGCGGCCCGCACCCCCCGCACCCCCCTAGTGACGCCCCTGTTTATAAATAACAATGACAGTGAACTGTTGTTGCACACAATAGAACGTCCGGGATTGTGTTAGCAATTTATTTCACTGTTGAACTGGCCTGTGTAACAAGATGGGTAAATATTCTCAATATTATCATAGATAAGGACTGGATGTTTTATATTATATTATATTAGCGTTCTGTAATAGAAGATTCACATTGTTAACTCAGTTTGAATTAATTTAATTAAATGTATGAATGTTTTCACAAAGAACCACAGTAGCATAGTAGTTAGTTATATTGCTTGCCATGAGATTTGGGTTCACCTCCAGAAAGTTATTGGATTATTTTATTCCGACTAGTTCGGCTCCTGGGCAGATCCATCCGCTTAAAATGGGTATCAGACAATGTTCAGAATTTGCTGGGAGTGTAGCAGGGGAAATAAATACGATGAGAAAGGGAATTGGCCATCCCATCTTCATATATCGTGACCTAGAATTTAAGAAAGCCTAATACGTCACACCCCAGTGGCAACATTTAGTTGGGGGTTATAATAAATTTTGTTGCGTATCCCTTACGGGACGTTGCAGTCAACACCAGCATTTTCAGCTGCTGTTGATGTACTAGGCAAGTGTTACGTTCAGTAGTTTGCCATTGCTTTCTGAACGACCGGCCCCTATACCTTTTTCAAAAAAACTAGCACCGCCAAGGGGGTTACTATCTACTTTATATTGTCACTTTTACCTATGGATAAGGGAGAAGTGTCGGGCGTCTGTGGAGCCAGGTGGAGACAGTCGTGGAACAGACTTCGAACTCGTATGTGAAGAGATTGATATGGCAGGGCATCGGCAGGGGTTCTGGACGAATCTCAAACCTGAGAGGGAAGACTAGGAGAACTTTCAATCAGATGGCAGTTGAAGCCATTAGCAGTATGACTCTTTGCTGGCTGTTTAACGAGGTGGCGGAGCGCGTGTGGAAATGTCATAAGTTCAGTGATGTAGGTTCTTAGCTCAGTTCAACTCAACATATTGCCACGTACGTCAGGTGTCTCAAGGCAATGCTGAGATGACGTATAATAATGCAGCAAATCATTGCCCTGAACTCGCCACTTTATATTTAATTTGTACATTATGAAATAACAAATAACATCTGGTTTGATACAGGGTGATGCACTATCACCGATCCTTTTCAATCTGGCTCTAGAGCAGTGTTTCCCAACGTGGGGCCCACGCCCCACAGGGGGGCAATTCGATTGTTAAGGTGGGGGGGGGGGGGGCAATTCGAAAATGGAAGAAATCGGCTATATATAACAAAACGGGGAGACTTGAGACTGAAATTAACTAAACTGGAACCTGACATAAAATCTCTTTGCAGTAAGCATCAAGCGCAAGGATCTCTCCTTGCCATTGAGGTTCTTTGCAGCAGATACAAGCCGTCTCCATTCGTCTCTCTGGCTGACCTTCTCTTGCCAGTCGTTGATTCCAAGTGCTTGTAGGTCTGTATGTATATTATTTCTCCGCCGTCATCTTGGTCTACCTCGTGGCCTACAGACATTTATTTCCTGAGTGTAAGCGAGTTTTGTTTCCCTATTATCTTCCATTCTTTCTATATGCCCCAGCCATTGCAGTCTGTTAGCCTTCATGATACCAAAGATTAGCGGGGACTTAAACAGATCATAAATGTCTTTGTTGCTTCTTCTTTTCCACTCTCCACTTTGTGTATCCCCAATGGGCCCAAAGATGCGTCTTAAGACTTTGTTCTCAAAGGTTTGTAACAAGGCTTCGTCTCCTTTAGTTGTACTCCAATTTTCAAGCCATACAGCACAACTGGTCTAATCAGTGTTTTGTATATTGTGATCTTGGTGTTACGAGACATCGCATTTGATTTTAGCAAATGTTGTTGTGCATAGTATATCTTATTTCCAGAGTTGATTCTAGCTTGTATTTCTACTCTTATTATGTTGGAGCAGTTGAAGATTGTACCCAGGTATTTGTATGATATATATAATATAATAATATCTAATATCTATACTATAATACACCTATAATATCTATATCATCTGCATAACCAAGCAGTCTGGATGTTCCTCCAATAGCACATTCCTCCTTTATCTTCCTTACAACTTTCTCTAGAGCCAGATTGAAGAGTATCGGCGATAGTGCATCACCCTGTTTCAAGCCAGATGTTATTTGGAAAGGGTCTGATTTCCTGCCTTTATACGTTACTATATTATAAGTATCTTCCATGCATAGTCTGGTCATGTTGATTAACTTCCTTGGTATTCCAAATTCTTGCATAGCATTCCATAGACTATTCCTATGGACACTATCATAAGCCTTTTTAAAATCCACAAAAATGTTATGGAGATCTCTTTTATATTCCCAATTTTTCTCGGCTATTTGTCGTAAGATAAATATCTGATCTATTGTTGATCTGTTTTGTCTAAAACCCGCCTGGTAGTCACCTTAATATGTCTTCTGAATATGGTTTTAGTCTATTTAGTAATACCTCGGATATTATCTTATAGCTTGTGGACAGGAGTGATATTCCTCTATAATTTTCACATTGGAACTTGTCTCCTTTCTTAAAGATAGGTATCAATAATGACTCTTTCCAGTCATGGGGTAATTCTTCTGTCCTCCAGATTTTTATTATTAGTTCGTATAGCTTTAGATGTAATGCATGGCCGCCTGCCTTTATAAATTCAGCAGCAATTCCATCAGCCCCAGTTGCCTTATTGTTTTTAAGTCGTGTTATTACATATAGGATTTCTTCAAATACAGGTTCTTCAATTTGTGGTTCACACGTTAGAACCTCTTCCTGTGGGAAGGTGTTACTTGGAGCTTCACAATTTAGTAATTCAACAAAGTATTCTTTCCATGTGTTACACATTTCCTCATTGGTATTTACCATATTCCTATTTTTGTCTTTTAAACCATATGTGTTGTGTTGGTGCCCTCGTTTCAATGACTTTAACAGTTCTTTAAATAACTTTCTGGATTCGTTTTTCTGGTGATTAGTTTCCATATCTTTGATTATATTGCTCATATATTCTCGCTTCTGCTGCCGAACTATTTTTGTAGCCTCTTTACATTCAGTTCTATATTGCTCTTCATTTTGGATGTTATTGATGTCATTTAACCATAACTGTCTGGCACTCTTTTTCCTAATGACTGCTTCTTCACATTTTTGATTGAACCATCTGTTCTTTCTATGCATGGTTAACACACCGAGACATTCTTCTGCGGTGGTTTGAATTGTATTCTTGATATTCAACCAAGTTTGGTCAGCGCTTTCTTCCAACGGGTTTTGTAGAGTTTCAAGTTTACATTTTATTTCATCTGCAAATTTCTCTTTGACTGTAATTTCTTGTAGTTTTTCTCTATTATATATTGGGTGTAACCTCTGTAGTTTAGTATAGAAAGCTCTTTTAAGTTTTATTTTAAATTTTGCCGCAACGAGGAAATGGTCGCTGTGACAAGGATCTCACTAAATTTACATGATAAATAATTAAAATAATATAGAAAAATCTTTCATTAAAATTATTTTGTACTTGAATTTCAGTTCTCCATTATATTTTTTGAAAATTTACTTACTGTGTTTGCTCAATAATTGCCTAGTGATTTCTTCCTAAAACCTATAATTCAAGTTTCTTTAGTGAACATTTCAATTTTTTAATATTAAAAATTATGTATATGTTAAAGGGGGGGGGGGGGCATAACAATTTTAGAAGGGCTTAGGTGGGGCATAGCACAAAAAAGGTTGGGAAACACTGCTCTAGAGAAAGTTGTAAGGAAGGTAAAGGAGGAATGTGCTATTGGAGGAACAGCCAAACTGCTTGGTTATGCAGATGATATAGATATTATAGGAGAAAATGAACAAACGACATTGGAAATATTGACTTACTTAAAGGAAAAGGCTCAACAAATGTGGCTGATTATCAACCAAGATAAGACAGAATAAATGGTAATTTCAAGAGAGGGAACGGCTAAAAACTCTGGCCACATACAAATAGATAATATGACCATTAAAATAACGGAAACATAAAGATACCTGGGTACTATCTTCAACTGTTTCAACATAATAAGGGAATAAATACAAGCTAGAATCAACTCTGAAAAAAAAATATACTATGCACTACAATATCTACTAAAATAATATGCGCTATCTCGTAACACCAAGATCACAATATACAAAACACTGATTAGACCAGTTGTGCTGTATGGCTCTGAAACCTGGAGTACAACTAAATGAGACGTGGCCTTGTTAGAAACCTTTGAGAATAAAGTCTTAAGACGCATCTTTGGGCCCATTAGGGATACACAAAGTGAAGAATGGAAAAGAAGAAGCAACAAAGACATTTATGATCTGTTTAAGTCCCCGCTAATCACTGGTATCATGAAGGCTAATAAAATGCAATGGCTGGGGCTAATAAAATGCAATGGCTGGGGCATATAGAAAGAATGGAAGACAATAGGAAAACAAAACTCGCTTACACTCAAGAAATAAATGACCGTAGACCCCGAGGTAGACCAAGAAGACGGTGGAGAGATAATATACATACAGACCTACAAGCACTTGGAATCAGCGACTTGTAAGAGAAGGTCAACCACAGAGACGAATGGAGACGGCTTGTATCTGCAGCAAAGAACTTCAATGGCTCGGAATGCTGAAGAAAATGAAGAATTATGAAAATGTCTTCGACAGAATAAATAAGGTATCTCTTTGGAAATTAATGAAGCAATATTGTATTCTACAGAAAATCTTTAATTTAATTAAGGCAATATTCAGACACATGAAGAGTTCTATTTGAGGAAATAAGAATAGGAGTGCGACATGGATATCTTTGTCAGCGTAATTATCCAAAACTATGTAATCATCGAAGCCACATATATTAGGTTGCACGATTTATTATTATTATACTGTGTGTGTGTATATATATATATATATACGTATATATATATATATATATATATATATATATATATATATATATATATATATATATATATATATATACACACATAACAGTAGACGGTACTACCTGCTTTCTGTTAGCGCCGAACGTTGGGCGGCGCTTAGCAACCCGACACCCCACATTGTTGCCAACGGCTCCGGGCGGAAGAGCGCAATTGGGAGGGTACAAGCCTTACCCTGGTGCGAGGAAATGCAACCTAAAGACAAAATGTCATGGCAGGGCAGACCATGCCAATAAGACTTGGTTGGCGGCTGGTCTATGATCGAAGCTCCGAAAAGCGAACAGTTAGAGCATTGCTGATGCGGCAGCTTCTGCAGCTTGTCTTGTTCCAGATGTAGAGGTGTTACCTTTCCTCTGGAGTGAACTAGGCAGGCCGAGAGAGGGATCATGCTGCATGGGCAACACATGATCTCTATATTTTAGCCAGGCTTTGTGCTATGGAGATATGATGGTGGAAATGACCACGTGTACACATGCACCCACTATGAACGAACATTTACAGCTCGAATTGGCCTTATCAGTCACATTCGCTACAGCCATGGGTAACAGTTATTATGCCTATTTGAAGCACAAATTGCCGTCTGTCAAGACGGCAAGGTGCCAATGAATATATATATATATATATATATATATATATATATATATATATATATATATATATATATATATATATATATATATATATATATATATATATATATATATATATATATATAGTTTAGTCGAAGGATCAACATCACGGCACACGGGTGTAACCAATAAGGCTCCGTTCTCTTCCTAACTCAAACCTGAGTTTGGTGAAACTCAGCTCAGTGCACTAACTCCATAGCACCCGGCAAAGATCCTGAAATACTTATACATAAGTATAATATATAATAAAATATATTGTTATTAGTCTTTGGCATCCATTCAGTGGATGTGCTGTGAACCTACACTATGTGAGATCCGTTCATTGGAGGTGTGCTGTGAACCTACACTGAACCTGCACAATGAAGTATATATATATATATATATATATATATATATATATATATATATATATATATATATATATATATATATATATATATATATATATATATATATATATATAAATTATACGGTTACAACAAATGTTGTGCATACAGCTAAACTTGTGGGAATAAATACCAGTGACCACGTGTTTTAACTATTTCAGCTAAAGTATAATTTAGTAATTCATTCATGATAAATAAATTTGCAGTTTGCAATTGTCGAAATGCAGCGAAATGTGTCGGACAATAAATCGTGCAAGCTATTGTTTGTGGCTTCTGTCTCTATATAGCTGTATTAATCCTGCTGACTATACACTGGATGAAATCAACAATAACAACCACCAGACAGGACATTCATTTCTAGAAGAAAGCTGCACAACAGTGCATGACGGTATAAATAAACTTGGCAGAAACGTGCAGGCCAGAATCTTTTCTCTGTTGGTTCACAGCACACCTCCAGCGAGCGAGTCTCACATTTTGTAGGTTCACAGCACACCTCCACAGAACGAGTCTCACATAGTGTAGGTTCACAAAACACCTCCACCGAGCGATTCTCACATAGTGTAGGTTCACCGCACATCTCCATCGAACGGGTCTCGCATAGTGTAGGTTCACAGCACACATCGACCGTACGGGTTTTACATAATGTAGGTTCACAGCACACCTCCAATGAACGGGTCTCACATAGTGTAGGTTCTCAGCACACCTCCAATGATCGGGTCTCTTATAGTATAGGTTTACAGCACACCTCCACCGAACGGGTCTCTCTTAGTGTAGGTTTACAGCACACCTCCATTGAACGGATCTCACATAGTGTAGGTTCACAGAACATCCACTGAATGGATCCCAAAGACTAATAACAAGACAGTGTATGCTCACAGCACACCTCCACCGAACGGGTCACATATATTGTAGGTTCACAGCACAAATCCACCGAACAGGTCTCACATAGTGTAGGCTCACAGCACACCTCCACTGAAGGGGTCCCACAGATTGTCAATTGCAATTGTTAAGCATCAAAGCAACACCCAGAGCAAGGCCTGCAAGGACTGTGCTATGGAAACCAGAAAATCACTTGTACAAGCCGTGCATGTTACACATCCCATAGCGGTTGGAAATTGCAAATTGTAGGTCGTATAACCACAGCCCTGGCACATTTGTTAGGAGAAGAAACCAACCCATCAATGGCCCCTCAAATTTAATGGAATGTATAAAGAGGGAAGGGGTTAACAACGTTGTTCATAATCCCGTATTTTCACGTGGGGAAAATAGCTGCGCGAGATTCGGCAGCGGATCGCGCCGCGCTGGTAACTTACGGGAGTATATGAGCCTGTCGTTCAGAAAGCAATGGCAAACTACTGAACGTCACACTTGCCTAGTACATCAACAGCAGCTGAGAAAATGCTGGCGTTGACTGCAACGTTGTGTAATTGATATGCAACATTTTAAAAAAATAAAGAGGGTTAGCTAGTTGAATATAGTTTAAAGGACGTTGCAGTCAATCCCATCATTTTGTTACTGTTTTGTGATTTCTTGGCAAGTTAACTTTAAGTATTGTGCCTTTGCTTAGTGAATAACCAGCACTCATAATACCTTTTGTATAGAAAACCAACATAATGCGGTCAGCTTCCAAATCACCCGCAGATGTGTTTCGAAAGCGGTATGTGGGACTACGAACTGCATTCGCAACTCCCTCACCACAGCGCCTGTTATAAAGAGGGAGTAAACCTTAAAAATAAAAGGTTTGGCATAGTTCATAAATAAACACATATGTATTAATAGAGACTATTTATATGAACGTCAAACAACACATGTGCGTTTATTTATAAACTGTCTTAGTGGCCTCTCAAATGGTTGCCCAATTGCTACTTTTGATGAAGAAGACAATCCTTGAGTGGTCTATTTTTATACAAATATCAATAAGACAACGGGCTTTAGAACAAAGAAAGAGCTGATATCTGCTTTAATATAGTCTTCAATAATTAAATATAATAGGCACAGGCATAAGGAAATCCCCAACTGGCACAAAG